>JAACJT020010631.1:8184-45870 GCA_009936485.2 Gymnarchus niloticus | reverse complement strand
TGAACTCTATACTGATACAGTGAGTGTGCGTATGAACTCTATACTGACACAGTAGATGTGTGTATGAACTCTATACTACACCGTGGGTGTTTGTTTGAAGTCTGCTGTCATTTCTCATTACATCCAGTGTGACTCGTTCCTGTAATTTATGTCAGCAAGCTGTCAGTTTCAGCCAAAGAACAGCACAACAGGAATGAACGTTCAAAGGTGGACATTAACCAGGACAGGTTAATAGGTGGATACTTGACGCCTGTCCTTTGTTTATACCCTATGTCAATATGATGACTGCTGTGGCACTGGCTGAACAAGCCGGTTACCCTGAGTAAAACCTTTAAATATGAGAGATTCAAACATGAAAAATGTACCAAAGAATTAATTTAATGAAAACATGTCAAGCCATGAAGTAGCCATAACCAACATCCACGTCATTAACTACTACAAAGTTCAAATTACTGTAAATGATTTACCGTACTTTAAAGTTTCAGAATGACAATCCAGAGCTGTAAGCATACAAAACTGTGCGGTAAATATTGCTCACTTTGTAAATATTTATCATGCTGACTGTCTGATATATCACTATATTCATTTAACTCTCAAATGTTTTTCTCTTCATAATTTCAATATTCAAACATTATTCCACTACCTGTTTGAAAAGGTTATGTTTGCACATTTACATGACACAGCATGTCATGAAAAAAATTATTAAAGGGCCAATTAAATCAACGTCCCCATCCATTTTGGAAAAAACAAAACAACAAAAAAAATTAAATAAAAATGTATAAGAAAAACAAATCTTTTGGATCGCATACAGATCCACAGGGCAAGGGTGGATGAAGCCATGACATTTTATTGGTCCTACTTGGATGTAATGGGTGATCATACCCAAAACCACTTTAAAAGTCAATTTGCTAACTAAACAAAAGTGATAAAACAGGAAACCATGCCAGAAAGACCATCGCTCCCGGTGAATGCCTTACAAGGATAGAGCATGTGCTGTGTACCTCGGTAGGTCAGGTGTCCACCTCTATGACTATAGATTGTTTGTTCAAATCCCACAGCTAGTGAAGTGGCCGTGGCACCCCAAATATCACAACAAAAACTGCTTTGGGGTGTTGGATAAAAGGTGGACCCTCTGTTCTGACCCCAAGCTTTGCTGTCATCTGAGTGTGTGTCTCTCTTAATGAACAAGATGGGATAGGTGAAAATAACATTTCAATCTACTTAGGCAAATAAAGACATTTATTTATTTAAATACTGAAAATACATTATGGACTCAACATTCCCACTGTGTGGGAAGCAAAGAGACAGACCGTGGTCACTTACGATCTTGAGGTGAGCCAGCAGCCTCATGACATCGGCCATATCGGCGAGGATGAGCAGCCGTGTGACAGCTGACAGCAGGGCACGTGCTGCCCGTACCATGGTCCCCCGCTTGACGGAGGAGCAGGGGTCATCTGCGAACTCCGAGGACGCCATGTGCATGGTCTCTCCTAGGGGGGAAACGGGGGGGGTGTTTAAACAGGCTGGGGCCAGGCTGGGAGCTGAAGAGCTCATTCGTGGTGATGAACAGTTTGTGAGAAGCAGACAGGTTGTTTGAGAAACAATTGGGGTAAACCGGAGAGAAAACATGTTACATATTCCTGCTTGACTGCTCAGTTCAGAGTGCATTGTTTAATTTGTTTAGAAGTGTTCCTAATTTTGGAACAGCAATGACATTAAATGCTTAAAAATAATCTGAACAGAACCAGAATATTAGCAGCAGACTGAGAAGAGACACGGAAAATTATGGGGAAACTCCATCCATCCATCCATCCATCCATCCATCCATTTTCCAAACCGCTTAATCGTATTCAGGGTCGCAGGGGGGGCCTGGAACCTATCACAGGCAGCCCAGGGCACAAGGCTGTGGGACACCCTGGACAGGGTGCCAACCCAACACAAGGTTATGGGGAAATTCTGCTTCAACAAATGTATTCTGTTCAAAATTCTGCAGCTGGTCAAATACATCCGATCAGCTCTAGAATCTGATCCGTGTCTTCACCATTTTATATGATTTTGTCAGCCACTGCTTACAGGAAACACGCTAGACGGGTAAACGATGATGCCTTTGCTCTTTCTCGGCAGAGCCTTATGCACATTTGATGTTGTTTTCAAAGCTGTCAGACCAGGAAAGGCGTGGGATCACATGTCCTCAGCATTGCTGAAGGCACTCAGAAGAATGGCACTGCGAGATCCACCGACTTCCAAAGCTCCGACTGAATCCTGTTACATGCTTTAGGATGAAGTGGAGGTGTCTCACAGATGATGTGAGTATGTGAGTAGAGGTGAGTAGTGACCGCACTGATAAACAAGTCTGAGCTGAGCTTCAGAGTCCAGAGGTACACAAGGCACCCAAGCAGAGCCGACAGCTTGAACCCTTCCGTTAAGAGGACAATGACCAGCCATCTCTTAGACAGCTTGGGGATTCCCCTGCCGTCTTCCAGGGAATTATTGACTAAGTACAAAGTCACATGTGGCCACATGGGGGAGAGGGGACTGTATGAGAGTCTCTCATTTCTGGAACAGGTGAGTGTGTGATGACCTATTGAAGTAGAGTAAGTATGGGAAAACAGGTGGAGGCAGGAAGTCAATAAAAACATCGAAGGACAGGAATACAGGAAAAACAGCCAGGGATAGGAAGAGTATAATGAATGTTGGTCTGTGAATACAGATGTCCTCTATAGGAAGGGGCAGAGCAGGCTCTTTTTCCTGAGGAAACTCAGATCCTTCGACATATGCAATGAAATGTTGTTTGTGTTTTACCAGACAGTCATTGCCAGTGTTCTCTTTTACACTGCCGTTTGTTGGGGAGGCAATGTGACACAGAAGAACACTAAGAGGCCGGATAAGTTGGTGAAGAAGGCTGGTTCGGTGCTGGGCAGGACTGTGGACTCTTTGGGAACTGTGGTGGAGAGGTGTATAGGGAAGAAGGTGCGGGCCATCCTTGGCAATGTTAGTCATCCTCTCCCCAACATTCCTGTAGATCAGAGAAGCAAACGCAGCAGTCGTCTTCTCTCACTGCGTTACAGAACAGAACGCTTCAGAAGATCATTTGCTCCTACGGCCGTGAGATTATATAACGCTACTGTCAATGCATGTGACTCATGAATGGGTTATTTCCTCTCCCCTTCTTGTATGGCAATACCTAACTCACCTGCACTTTTTCATTTACTTATTTATGTTTGTGTTTTTAACGATCTTTTACTAATGTGGTTGAGATACCAGATACCTGAATTTCCCTGAGGGGATGAATAAAGTGAGTGAGTGAGTGTCTGTCTGTCTGTCTGTCTGTCTATCTATCTATCTAGACAGCAAAAATACCCGAGACAGGAAGAAAGGAAAAATACCTGGGAAGAGAGACAGGTAAATCACCCAAGACATGAATACAGGAAAAACATCCAGAGACAAAAAGACAGAAAAAACACTCTGGGATAGGAAAGAGACACATAGTCCTTCATACAGTTTTAGGTATGGTCCTTCACACAGTTGATCACAGTCCTTCATATAATATCATTAAAAATCGACAACATTAATGAATATTATAAATGGTCAATTTTCATATCACAGTGTGGAGCAGCTAAAAAATTTCACTATTGCCTCTGTTTTCTGTAATGAATCGGCAGACAGGACCCAAGTGTAGAGCAGGGCTCTTTAATCATTGTCGGAACAGGCAGGGTCAAAAGCAGAACAAACGAGATTTCCAAAACCACAGTCATATCCAAAGACGTGGTCGTGGTCACAGGCCAAATGGTGAAAATCCAAAACAGGTCAATCACTACAGCAGACAAATCCAGGAGCAAAAGGTAACGACAGAGAACAGGCAGATATCTTCCCCATAAACCAGACAGCAATCACGACACTCTCGCAATAACTCACACTGAGGTGTGGGAGCTGGGAGAACATAAAGGGAACCAAATCACTGAATAACTGAACACAGCTGTACAGCTGTTAGTACTCTGGGGAAGAGGAATGAGGATAGGTGTGGCATGGCTGGTCAGACCATTTTAGATGGTTTGGCTGGCTGGGCTGGCTTGGCCAGACAGTTTCTTGGCACTGCACTCCGTGTCTGGTGACAACTCTGACACTTTTACATGTGCCATATGTAGACTAATGTGTACGTTGTCTAATGTGGAAATGTACACTATGAATCATACATTTGCAGACTTTTTCAAAGTAACTTTTTTAAAGTAAACCATCCTGAATATGTTCTTGATGAACAGCACAGACTGTCTGTACCTCTTAATGAAGAATCTGCTGTGTGTGATTTGAAAAGACCTAGACACCAGGATTTGGTGCATCAAGAGTAATATTGCACAGTCATCCTCGACTAGAATCCTTGAAATGAAAGATGCAATACAATCTCCCTTTGAAGCAGTTCTACATCAAAGACTGGCATATCCATGATACGTAGCATTGACCAGGGAACAGAGCAACTGACAGTCTCATCATTACCAGATGATGAGTACCACTCACTGTGCAAAAGTCCAATCAGATAAGCAGATTTAGCCATTGCAGGGCAGCATCCATCCATCCATCCATCCATCCATCCATCCATCCATCATCTGCTTATCCAGTACAGGGTCATGGAGAGCCAGGAGCCTGTCCCAGGCACCACATAGCAGGGGACACATGATACTATCCACATGAGGGCTAGACTCCAGGGATCCTGATACTACAGTTAGAGACCAGGCTGTTTAGTCAATGTGGGCATGGGTATTAATGACTTAGTGTGAGTAAATGTAGGCTATGACATATAAATTCAACTTTTGAAGTGTGTATAAAACACAGTCAGGAGCACATCTGCTCCCAGCTCCTGAAGATAAGTCATAACGAGTAAAGAGAGCTTACTAATACATCCTGCTTCATTGCTCAGCTGTAGCTCCTAGTGAGCTGGTCCTCAGGGAAATTCTCAGCTTCAGAATATAACAAACAGAGAGTGTACCTGCTTGTTTGGATATTTAAAACTGCAGAGAAGCCACACAAAAAGCTTCAACACCGAGGACCTCTACCTCAGTGCCAGAAGCTCATGCCCCACCATAGCCTGCTTCAGTGAAGAGGCTACAGTGTCCTTAAGCATCTTATGTTTAGGTTTTATGAAGTGTTTCATGTCATCTGTTCAGGTTTCTGATGGATGAACACTCTGTGAAGCAGACATGTCCAGCTGTTGTACTCAGAACCGTATCTTATCAGTAGGACCTCAGAGACTTTGTTGTTCTTTTGTGGTTCCAGCTTCATTTCAGCGGCATCATGCAGACACCTACTAAACACACTGAACTGTCACCCTGATACTCATGTGAATTAAGATCACACTATAAATAGAGAACATCTGCATGAACACAGTGTGGCTATCTTGGGCTGCCAGGCCCCCTAACCGTCCGGTCCTCAGCCCCATAGCCCACTTCACTAGGGGCCAGCATCCTGCAGAACATGTGCGGAATACGGAAGGAGCTGGAGCAAGGGCCAGTCAGCGAGCAGTCAACAGGTAACAAAAGGGCAAGGGTCAAGCCAAAGGGGTGAAGACAACACTGGGCCATGTAGGACGACCCACAGGGCTGGAAGTGGGCATAAACGAGGGAAACCGCCACCCACCAAGAGGAATGTCCATCTTCCAGGACTGTGCAGTGCTGACTAGTCCCGCCTCCATCTCCACCTGCTATTTATGTAGTGTTTGTCCTGCCTTGTTGCCACATAAATGCAACTCCCTTTGAGAGGTGCACCTGCAGCTCAGGTACTCTATGTCCATCCCATGATAACAGTGAAATATGCTTGTAAATAAACAGAATAAAGCAAAGTCAATAAGAAAGGCAGTGATTAAAAATATCTGTGGGGGGGTTGAAAAGCACCTTGTTTGCGAACGTCTTCCACAGCAGAAATCAGCTCCTCCTTGAGCTCCTGGCTCTCCCTGGCAATCTGCTCGCCCTTCTCCAAGAAGTTGTGTGTGGCCTGCTCCACAGAGGATGCCAGGACATGGGCCTTCTTGGAACGACCTTTCTTCTTGCTGGATGGACCCTTGCTGCTGGTGTTCACCAGAGTGGTCACCTAAAAGGGAAGCAGCATGCAGAGCCATTGATTCACGGGACTGGGATTCACATAGATGGATAATAATCCATCATATGTCACAATAGCTGTGATGTGATTCAGGCACATTGACGATGGAGTCGATTTCAGGAAAAGCATTCCGTTGGGAACCACAAGAAGGATACACTGAATGTTTCCAAACTGGTGCCAGTTATACAGCTCACCCATGACAGTCCCACATTAATACGGAAATCAGCAATTAGCACAAACAAAGCATTTGCATGGCCGTATCAAAGAACAAATCTGAGGTCAAAATCAACTCATGTACAAGATGCCAGAAAACTACAGATGTTAAAAACTATAAGGTATAAAATGTGGTCGGAGCTCTTCTTTTCTCGAATCTATGTCTATGAGAATCTTTTCTCTATGTATATGATATTCTCTACGTCTGAGATTCTCTGTGTCTATGAATCTTCTCTATGTGTGAGATTCTCTTCTGTTCACATCTGAGATTCTCTTCTCTATGTCTATGAGATTCTCTTTTGACGTCTGACATTCTCTATGTCCATGACATTGTCTTCTCTATGTCTGGGATTCTCTTCTATATGTCTATGAGATTCTCTTCTCTACGTTTGAGATTCTCTTCTCTGTGTCTATGAGATTCTCTTCTCTATGTCTGTGAGATTCTCTTCTCTACATTTGAGATTCTCTTCTCTATGTCTATGATATTCCCTTCTCTATATCTGGTACTCTCTTCTCTATATCTGGTACTCTCTTCTCTATGTCTGATATTCTCTTCTCTATGTCTGAGATTCTCTTCTCGGTGTCTATGAGATTCTCTCCCTTATTTATATGTTTGAAATACTCTGAAGTTCTAACTCTGAAGTGGTGTTCCCATTGTGACCTGTAACCAAATGCATGCATTATGTTTAGAAGTGCAATTGAAATTCAAGTGGAGGAATATTCACAGAGGAATGATATTCATAATTTAATTGCAGGGAGCTGAAAGCTAGCTGAAAAAAGATGGCAATGAAGCATGACGCTGTAATGAACTTGCATCATCTCATATTTCATTGTTCTAGCAATTAAACTATTCTAACAGGAATCTGTTTTTATCACGTGTTCATGAACTCTGCTCCTGGGGTTCAAATCATAGAACTTTTAATAAAAGGACTGATTTCTTTTCAAATTTGGTTGCTTCTTCTCAATTCATAGTAGGGTTGCAATTTCTCAATGAAAATGAATAACACTTGCCTTTCCAACTGAAGCTTTCCATAGATGATATAAAAATTCACTTCATTATACAGTTCCTAGTTAACATTAATGCCCCCCACATACAGTTCCTAGTTAACATTAATGCCCCCCACATACAGTTCCTAGCTAACATTAATACCCCCCACATACAGTTCCTAGCTAACATTAATGCCCCCCACATACAGTTCCTAGTTAACATTAATGCCCCCCACATACAGTTCCTAGCTAACATTAATGCCCCCCACATACAGTTCCTAGCTAACATTAATGCCCCCCGCACCCGACCACGGTGCCTCACTGGGGCACAGCAATGCACATAAAAAGCAGTTACATTCCAGCACTGCATTATAGCAAACTGAACATACTATTTGTTTTGCTACCTTGTTACATTTCACTGATCCTGCATCCCCCAGAAAGGAATAGACAGTTTTCCTCATTGTGTTTTTGGCAGATGAAAAAGAAAAGAAAATATTATCTTCTTAAGAGTTCATTTATTTGTTTATTGCTGATTTCAGACCATAAATAGCACTAGCTCAAGTATATCACCTACTGTCACACAAATATTCCATGTAAAAATGCAGCAAACATAAGGACAGAATACCTATGTGACACATAACTGCTATACATAAAATATTTTTCTCAAAAATAACTGTTTATGGAACACCGTTTCCCTGTCTATTGTGCCTTTAAATGTCTGCCAGTATGGAGCCAGCTAAATGTTACTTAAGACCCCTGTAAAATACATGTACATTTCCCTGGAAGTGCCTGAATCTCAATATTTGATGCTGTGTTTGCACAGGAACGTGGAAACTGCAGGCTGAGGGTACCCATCATTATCAGAGAGACAGTACACGCTGTCAGTGCTGCAATTCCAAAAAAACGAGCAGAGTAAACAGTAGAAGTTCAGAGTAAAGGCACATCTGATGTGCAGTGACTGCAGTTACGTTCATTCCAAAGATTCAAAGTTCTCCTGCTTAGAAATGGTTGTTTTCTTTGTCTCATGGAAGCTCCATGCCAGCTTCAGTGAGGCGGATGGCAATCCCATCTTTGGGATATCGAAATGGATTCAAAAGTGCAAGGATGCTGACATTTCCCTTTCAGCAACACCGAGAGTTAATGAAATTCATGAAACCTTTCATCTAAGTTGCATAACCTGGCAAAGTCAAGTTAAAATGAAAGATTAAGGTAGAGCTGCTAACCTTGGTGAATGTG
Source organism: Gymnarchus niloticus (assembly GCA_009936485.2). Lineage (NCBI taxonomy): Eukaryota > Metazoa > Chordata > Actinopteri > Osteoglossiformes > Gymnarchidae > Gymnarchus > Gymnarchus niloticus. The sequence goes on along the minus strand of JAACJT020010631.1, from coordinate 37,347 downwards.
TGTAACCTGGCAGTACTCAAAGTGTTCACACAGATGGCACAAACCAAGACTCAGCACCTTCTCCTCCAGCCCCACGCCAAGAGACCATACAAACAGTAAGAGTACCAAACACTGCTCCACATCTCACAGTCCCTCTGAGCACGAAAACACACAAGTCAGGAAACAACAAAAGGATATACACTAACAATGAAGCACTCTGAAAATGACAAGTGACGTATTGAAATTATGCAAATTCATCATCAGTTAAAAAACTTTTTTTTTCTGTGTCTATGGAAAAAAAGGCAAAAAAGCTCAATAGATGGGTGTTACAATGGCTTCACACCATCAGGGTTGCGGGTTCGATCCCTGGCATATACTCTGCGTGTAGAGTTTGTATGTTTGTCCTGTGTTCGTGCAGCTTTATTGCAGTGGTCCATAAACACTTATTGAGGGAGCTGGCACTCAAGCTGCTTATAGTGTGTGACTCTGTGAGTGTGCGTTTGTGGCAGACTGCCATTCCATCTTTGGCAGGTTGTACTTAATGTGCTGCTCTGTATCACTGTGACCCTACACTAAATAAGCCCTTATACATGAAGAATAGATTCTTAGATTAAAAAATGTGTAAAATTGACTCTGGGGAAGATTTTATTTTGGCAGATCACACTCTCAGTCTTAATGCTGTTGAGAAACACTCAGTTTTCAGTGTAGAAGAAATGGAGAAATTATCAAAATGGCAGGACTCTTCAAATGAAAGATTAGTCGCATGGACTCACATAGGCCTACCTTCACATGCATCACAGATCATCTGCAGTTCAACGTTTTAATTCTGCACCTATGTTTCAGAAGGCCACTCCCCATCTTCTGCGCCTCACTACTTTTATTCTGCACCTGTGTTTCAGAAGGCCACTCCCCATCTTCTGCGCCTCAATACTTTTATTCTGCACCTATGTTTCAGAAGGCCACTCCCCATCTTCTGCGCCTCAATACTTTTATTCTGCACCTGTGTTTCAGAAGGCCACTCCCCATCTTCTGCGCCTCAATACTTTTATTCTGCACCTATGTTTCAGAAGGCCACTCCCCATCTTCTGCGCCTCAATACTTTTATTCTGCACCTGTATTTCAGAAGGCCACTCCCCATCTTCTGCGCCTCACTACTTTTATTCTGCACCTGTATTTCAGAAGGCCACTCCCCATCTTCTGTGCCTCAATGCTTTTATTCTGCACCTGTGTTTCAGAAGGCCACTCCCCATCTTCTGCGCCTCACTACTTTTATTCTGCACCTGTGTTTCAGAAGGCCACTCCCCATCTTCTGCGCCTCACTACTTTTATTCTGCACCTCTGTTTCAGAAGGCCACTCCCCATCTTCTGCACCTCAATACTTTTATTCTGCACCTATGTTTCAGAAGGCCACTCCCCATCTTCTGTGCCTCAATACTTTTATTCTGCACCTGTATTTCAGAAGGCCACTCCCCATCTTCTGCGCCTCACTACTTTTATCCTGCACCTGTGTTTCAGAAGGCCACTCCCCATCTTTTGTGCCTCACTGCTTTAATGATGCACTGGTATTTCAGAAGGCCACTCCCCATATTTTCTGTGGCTCACTGCTCAGCAATCAACACGGAACAGCAGAGGTAGGCTTGTGGCAGAGAACATCGCTAGTGTTTACATTCACATGAGACAGACCATTTGAACAGGTAAGAACACGAGTGGAACGCTCACGGTTAAGGAGCCAAAGCCAAGCTGAACATCCCCAGAGGATTTCACACACAGATGGTGCTTTTGCATCTGAATACATTTGCATTGGATATGATGCTGATTTCATACAATAACGTGGATTAACTTGCAAATGAGACCTCGATGAAAACAACAGGGAAGACTGTTACATTGTCTACCCAAGGCTATATTAACACCAGCTACACCCTTTTCAGTTCTATTTGTTTTATATAGTATTTTAAATATACATATATAAATACTCACAGCACATAACCAGAATTAAGCAGAGGAGACAAACAAAACAATTATTAACCTACCTGCCTACCTCTCTGCGATTTCAGATTAAGAGGTTTTAGCTTGAGTTAATAGAGAAGAAAAAACCTCTAGAGGTCAAAGGCCAGTTAATCACCCACCTCTCAAAATCATGCTAGAATACAAAAGCATTTAGCAATTTACCTTCCAACCTCTCAGCTAGAGACATCTACGAGGTTTTTGCAAGGGTAAGTAAGGAAAAGAACACCGGGAGTTAAAGGTCATCCAGTTTCTCACCCTCCAGGGCACTCTAACCATTCAATGAGGTCAACCACAACCAACTCAATGAGGTCTCCAAATATGAGCCAGAAGACTATTCCTGTCTATAAGCTTTTCATTCAATACTTTATATCATAAGGAAACAGAAGAATTACATATCGTATTTTAGAGGGATTCCCCTTCAAATACCCTAATGCCATTTATTACTTATTATACATCCATCTATCTATTTATCTTCTCCAAGTGGTAGGTACCACAATATCCATTCATCTCCTACCCACTTATCCTCGTTCTGGAGCCTATCCCAGACAGCACAGGGAATAAGGCTGGGGTAAACCATGCACAGCATTTACTGTAATATCATAATTGGAAATTCAATGACAAATACCAATTTAAAAATCCATGGAGCCAAAATACCTCCTTTAATCTAATTTACCAGTTTATGACCTCAAAGGCCTCCAGGCTCATCATGACCCTCTCCTGACATCAGTTGTACTACCAAGAATGAAAAATGAGGAAACACATTTGCAAGTTCATTATGTCGGCATATAAATCGTGAACTTTACTCAAGACCACAGCTGGTGGTCCAAGTCAGATACTACAACTTTCAGGACATTAATATCCTATTGTTACAACATAAATGCAGAGCGCAGCTGCCACACATTGACAGAAGACCTTGTGCTGGTCGACTGAAGCTGCGGAGAGACGTGAGTCAACTCCACCTTAAGGTTCACATTAAAATGCAACATGTATGCAGTGGGCAAATTGCCCATAAAACCTCAAAAGTGACAACAGCAAGGAACTGTGGAATCATGAAGCCAGTGGTATCCTTAATGTCTTTAGTGCCATTCAGTCCAGCTAACAGATGCAGCCCTATCTGAATTTATTCAAGAAAATCAAGACCCACCGCTGGGTCTTCATGGCCTCCTGGTAGATTGACTTCAGATGGGAATTCTGAAGAGAATCAACTGTTATCTGAAATGGCATTTTGTTTCAAATGAAGAGTAAACAGCAAGTCTGGAGAAAACAGACACAAGCCCTGCAAATTATAGGCTATGACTCATTGGAGGTAGGTGCATCTTTATTACTAACTGAGATGATTCACACAGACGACACAGATCTCACAGACTGCAGCATTAATAATCGCCAATATGCCATTCTATTCAAATTAGTTTTTGTATTCCGCTCTTTGCATTCAGATTCACCAATGCTACAAGCAAATAGCTAGTTAATACCTGGAGTATTGTTATGTCTAACCTTAGTTATGCCCTTAGTATCCTTCTTTAGCTAGCTGTGTGTGATTAGGTTCATTTGATTCCAGCCCTAAACTGTTGCCATGGAAAATGTCCCTCGAAAGCACCTCATTAGTTTTGGTTTAAGAGAAACGCTCGAGTTTAAGTCATTTGGTTTTTTCTATGCTCCATTCCTGTCCCGACAGCCCCTTGCTACATTAGTTCATACTAACTGAAGAGACACCTTAAGCATCAGCTAGAATGTGGTACTGCCAACTACTGGTAAGTGTGAAGAATGCAAGATGCATAATTACTCCAGTATAAATTTAGTGTAAATGTCTTTGCCACTCTCCAAATGTCATGGTTAATGAATTAATACGATCACATTTTCAAATTGAAAAATAAATGACAATAATTAAGTACAGAACCTTAAAAATTGTATTATTGTGTAAAAACAGCCATCTTTAGAATAAGCTAATTTAAAAATTTCAGTACAATGGAAAGATCCTGGCACAGTTAGGGTAGCACAGGGGCACAGCTGTGTCAGACCCTATTACAGTTATGGTAGCACACCTGTGTCAGATCCTGTCACAGTGGTGGGAAGTTGCACACCTGTGTCAGATCCTGTTTCAGTTACGGTGGCACACCTGTGTCAAATCTTGGCACAGTTACAGTGGCACAGTGGCACACCTGTGTTAGATCCTGGCACAGTTATGGTGGCACAGAGGCATGTTATCATCAATCCCCAATATGCAAGTCCCCCTAACTGAAAACTGAACCCTGAAGTACTACAGTCAAGTCAGCTGTGTATTCCAGGTGTTCACAACCTGAGGAAATGAGGAATTGCTGTGAGATGATTGGTTTTAAATTTCATTAAAAGATAAGACAACACACAGATAAGACTTACTGCTTTACATCTCCTGGCAGATTTCTTGTGTAAAATCATTATTGAAAATCTCTGCAGAAGATCCAGGAAACAGATACATCTGCAGCTCAAGTCATTATGTGATATCCAGTGATTCTCCTGCTCTACGCAGTACCATTTTAACACATCCTATTATGTAAAATGGCTCCTAGAAATCTGTTCTGCACCCCCAGCCATTCCATGTGTGTTATATTTTATAAATAGCATCCACCTTTAAGATTAGTGCATTAACTTCATCGGCCTCCATGATGGTGGAACAGTGTAAATACAAAGAACAGCCTATCTCTCTGGAAACCACTGGAAACACTGAACATCAGAGTGAAGACTTAACATCCAGCATGGTGAACAGGTTATGAGAAAAGGATATATCCCACGTTTAGGGTTCTAACGAAAACCTAATCTTTTGCCATGGAAAATGTCCTGAGGACAGTGTGAGATCAAGAGAAATAATTAGGCCTGTTTAAATATAACCCGACAGAGGAGCTCGCCTTGAATAGGCCCATGGTTCCAGCAGCACAGAGGCTATTACAGAGATATGGAGAACTTACGTGACTCTCAAACTCACTGCGACAACAGTGAGAGGATTTATGAACCTGCGCCAACAATTATCTGTTCCTACTTTTTTCAATGCAAAAATTGATTAGCCATTTATTTCGGCTGAGAAACTCTGATTCAGTCTACGTATCAGCAAACTGTACTTTTCCATGTCATTACTGGCAATGTCAGCAGCGCACTGGAATATGTGCGTGAAAGGCTGCAGAAGGGATGTACCTGTATCATCCCAGCAATCAGTTCCCCATTCCTCTCGAGAGAACTACTCACTGATTTTCACATTTATATGTAATTGGCAGGCGCTTTTGTCCAAATGGACATCAAAGTGAATCAAAGTATACATCTCAAGCCTACAGCTGTCAAGAGGCCAACTTAGAGGGAGTTCTGCTAGACTAAGCATTCAATGATTGAACAGAAAGAAGTAAAAAAAAAAACGGTAAATAAAAACCGCTAAAAACTTAATGCCAGAAACACTATAGCTTGTCGATGATAATTTTGGTATATCTTGCACAAACACCCCATATCTGCTGAATGATGAATAAATAGCCACTAGCATTTAAAAACCAATAATGCAAAAATCTATTTCTATAAGCAATCTTCCAATTGACTTTTTCTTTGAGATTCGTCAGTAGTTTTTCAGATTTTCTTCTAGGCATTCATTGCATCTCTGCCAAGTCCCAGGGTGCACTGTATTTCCTGACTGCTGGATCCTTTGTTGATAATGATTGTTCCAAGGAGGCAGAAGCTCTCAGTGCCTCTACATCTTCACCATCAACACTAAAGTTAGGTATCGATGCTACAGACATAACTTCTTCTTTCTTCACATTTGGCCATAGTCCCATTTTTTCACTTTTCTTAGTGTCTAGATAATTTTCCAATAGTGTGGTATCAGCATACTAAGGGTTATTGAATTTTTTTCCATCAAACTTGAGTCCACAGTCATCATTTTCCAGTCCAGCATTTATCATTATCTGTTCCATGTACAAGATGAATCGATATAATGATAGTATTCAACCGTTTACCTCCTTGGGGAATTTTGACTTCATTCTGGTATTTCCTGGTTTTTTATTTTCTGCCATACATTGTGCATTGGCATTCATTTTATACAGTGATCTAATCGGCTGAATGCACCTTAGCATGACCCCAGCAGCATTTTATGTGAAGGAGATCATAGCAGTTTGATAATGTGATGAGTGTACTATCTTTGGTATTGAAATGTATAGCAATCCCATCTAATCTGCACACCTTGTAGCTGTTTTACAAATCTGTAGGTATCATGTGGTCATATCTTTCAACCCTGATTCATCTTTAGATGTCTAATATTTCTATTAGAATGTCTATGAGGACAAATCTGACCTCTTCCTTTATTAAAACTTTCTCCATGTATCTGACCTCATTAATACGTGTCTTGTTGTTGATGTGTTTGCTGTACAGTTCTTCTGTGTATTCCTTCCATCTCTACTTAATTGTGGTTCCATCAGAAAGCATTTGCCTGACATCATTCAGCATACCCACTAGAGGTTGGAACTTCTTTTTAATCTCCCGGGTCTTCTGTAAAACAGTCCTCGTTTTCCCACATTTATTTCCTTCTACAGTGATCTTGCAGATATGTTCAAATTTGGTGATTTTTCCTGGTATCTTTTTAGACTTCACGATTTAGTACTTTTAAGATTGATCTTTATCTTTAAAATTTAACTTTATCTTTCCTGATTTTGGCTTCTCTTCCCTTTTTTCCAATTTCAGCTGTACCTCCTGTCATCCACTTTGATTTCTTTGGCACTTTTATTTTACACATTTTTTTTTTCTCAGATTCCTCTTGAATGACTTTTTTGAATTCTGCCCAGTCCCTCCACTTCACTGTGAAATAGGTCCAGCACCTCAAATTAATTTCTCATGTTCTCTTTGAAGGAAATAGCTACATTTTCCAGGTTATTTCTAGGATGTCAAATGACCTTGTTGTTTCTTTTCAGGTTTACTAGGAGCTTCCAAATAAGTAGTTCATGCTTTGCCCCACAATCTGCTCCAGTAAGTTTGTCCAGTGTCATTCCTAGCCATTCCTTCTTTGTTGTCCATTTCCTGAGTAGTAAATACTGTGCTTGCCTGAAAGTTCATTTTCAATAATAAGATATAGATGTTGACTTCTAAGACACCCATTTCCATCTTCACCACATCCAGCTTTCTTTGGTCTATGCTGTACACCACAGAATCTTTAGCTCATCCTCAGGAATACACTGAGTGACTTTCGACCTGAGAGGCCCATCCTCCAGCACTATACCAGAATTCTTTCGTATCTTTTTATCACACCAATGTGACAACAGCAGTGGCATTTGTTCATTTGCTGCTGACACCGGCTTATATCTCTGTTACATATATTCAGATTTTGCATAGTATCCTTGATAATACTTGTTTGCCATGGGTCATCCTAACATCAAGTAAAAACTCCAGAAGCATAACTTTGAGCTTGTGTAAAATTATTTTATTAGAAATTTAAGACTGAATTGTGAATTTTCTGATTCACGTGTTTATTTGAGTTTTTACAAATGTTCAAAATCTGCACCAGCTTACCTAGCTAAGTTTACATCAACATATTGGACTGGAAAGCCATCTTGCAGGTTCAAGAAATTGCTGAAGAAAATCATTTATCTCCATCCATTGCCTAAATAATTTAGGTGAACTCCAGTCACCTTCAGGTGAGCCCATTACTTACACACACAAGACTCTTTATCGCAATAAGGCACCATACCATGAGGATGAGTATGTATACCAGTGCATTAGTATATAGTATGTACCATAGTGTGATAAAGCAACAGCATAGAGACAACAAGACAATGCAGCAAAACAACAGATGGCCTCATGGTCAAAGAAATAACATGAATAAGTACTAATATTTAATGAGAGAGGACATGCAGGTGGTTGGTGTGACAGAGCGGGATGCGGAGGACAGGAGGAGATGGACACTGTTGGTCCGCTGTGGCGACCCCTGACGGGAGCAGCCGAAAGAAAATGATGAAGTACTAACATTTAAAAAAATAAATACGTATATTGAATAAAAACACAAAATTGACACATGCAGAGCAAACCTACAATTTAAAGCAGGTTAAAATTTCACAAGATGACAGTCTTGTGAGACACTTCTGTAAAAAATCAAAGTCCATTAGAAGTAGCTTCTTTTACCAGCTATGACTCACACAGCTGTGGAAGCTAATGGCAGCCCTGCTACATGACAGCCTATTGTGATGCAACAGTGAAAGCTTGTCACTGAATCATCCACAGTGACTTAAAAGCACTCAGTGATAACGAGCAGTCGTGGTAGACCGAGACCTTCCATAAAAGCCTCATGAGGTCAGTCTGGGTGTTAATCGAAAACATTAGTGACAGAAACATGACTCTCGTTCTCCTATTTCCACCACCGATTCTATCCCCAAATATCATAAACATGCTACTTAGTTTTAGCAGATACCAGATGATTCCCTGTTTTTTTTTTTTTTAATGAATAAATAACCTACAGAAAAATCACATATCTCAGATCTAATATTGTGTTTTGAGCGCAAACATGTTTTTTTTCCTTGTATATTTACCTTGAAAAAGGGTGTCATCTGAACAGAGAATAAAAACAGAGGTAAGCAGCTTTCCTGGCACAACCCAATTCTGAAAACTTTTCTCAGCACCTGATGTTCTACACCTGTTCCACTCCATCAGCAGAGACCTATACGAGCCGTCTGAGTCTCCATTTCTACATGTCAGTCATGTGTCAGTGAGACCCGAGCTGCACCCTAAAGACCTGCCATCTCGCACTCTGCTCTCCCTCTCAGGTCTCTCACTCCAAGAGGCACCCTGCTGCTGTGTTCCACACTTTCTCCGTTCGGCAGCTGGGAGTCTCTCTTAGAGCTCAGAGTCAGCCGTGTGTCATATGTCCACCTTCTGTAACCTTCTACAATGAAAATAAACCAGGAGCAGAGCAAAATGATCATTTTGTGTAGAACTGCAAGGGATGCTTGGGTAACAGACCTCATACAAGGACTCTGCAACTACTCTGCATTAGCACTACTGCTTCACCTCTCAGAGGTTCTGGGATTGCATCCAGGCCTGGCTTGGTAGAGTTTGTTTCATATGGGCTTCCTTCCAGTAGATAAACTAGTGACTCAACTGCCCTGTGACTGACTTAAATCCCAACTAATGCATATCATTCTGTACTAACAAAGGACAGAAGCAGAAAAGTACGTAGCCCTACATATCTTAACTTACACATTCTTTTAAACTACTTGCTAAACCTGTCCTTAAGTTAGTACAAATACTCTTCAGCCCTCACCAAACATTCAATATATCAAATATTTATTAACAATGTCTGCCTCAAAATTGGAAAATTCAGGTCCAGAAAGTACAAATCCAGACCAAGATTTTGTTTCAATCAACCTGTTAAGTATAAAGAGTCACTAAGAGTAACAGTCACAGAGTACGCAACTGGTTGGTTGAAACAAAATCCTGGTCTGGATTTGTGCTTTCTGGACCTGAATTTCCCAACTATGGACTGTGTTATAGCTAAAATGCACAATATCAAAATTCACACGGCTATCATATTGGACCATGTTGGTTGTCACAGCAATTACATACTGACAAAAAAGCACAACCAAATGGCAATTTAATGTATTTATAATTAAAGCTACCAATTTTAAAACATACTTCATCAAAGAATGGGCATCCTTCTGGGAAATGATCGATTCTCCTGACATTTCATCCCTCTTACTTTGGGAAAATCTTTCAAGTAAAAATACAAAAGCTACAACATTCCTATGCAGCAAACCACACAAAATTAAATGAGAAAATCAGTTTCAAACTGACAATATCAATTAGAAAGAGAGATTGTTATGGGAAGGAACACCATAATAAAGCAAACCAGCTTAAGCATAATAATGAATATATAGTATCATGATAATTGCGATCATGCAGAATCCACGGGCGATAAATGACACATTTCAGACATATTACAGTCATTTATCCTTAAAATAATAGGCAATACACTTAGTAGCCAATTTATTGGGCATTACTGTTTTCTAATGCTGCACAAAATCACAGTGTTGTCAGGAATACAATTACTGACACAAACTGACAGCTTGGTGGGAGATTTACAAATAAAATAATTAATCATAACATCCAGCAAAATGGACAGCTATGTAGCAGAACTCAGACTTAACTCAAAATAAATAAATTCAACTTACAGGCAAAGAACGGGAGGGGGACAAAAGCTCATATGTTATGTCCATCCGTCCATCCATCCACCCACCCATCCATCCATCACTTATTCTGGCCAGTGTTGTGGCTCGTTTTTGAAAACCACACTTTCCTTAGCTTTCAACAACTGGTCCAGACTTTTATAATCTCTCCAATTAAATTACGTAATCAAAGCTAAATTTAGCACAGTAAAGAAAATGTTAAAACCATGACAACTTACTCATTAAATCAAAAACATTTTTGAGTCAAACAAAATTCTCTCAAAATTAAATAAACTTTTAGGCCACTTAGACTGCTCTAGACTGCTCATGGCGGACAAATGAGATGACCAACACATTTCTAGACAAAAATCTTCAGAAGCCACTCCAAATTGATTTAATACCCCAGTTGACAATTAATTCAAGACAAGACATTTCATACAGTAAACATTACTCAACATAATAAAACAGGAATCTCTAACTCAGACAATTTAACAGCACCAACAGCTACATTGATCCTTCCAGGACAAGTCGTATAAATTGAACAGCACCAAACAGCTACATTCCTGCTTCCTGGGCACGCTGTGCAGGCTTAACAGCACCAAACAGCTACATTCCTGCTTCCTGGACACGTTGTGCAGGCTTAACAGCACCAACAGCTACATTCCTGCTTCCTGGACACACTGTGCAGGCTTAACAGCACCAACAGCTACATTCCTGCTTCCTGGACACACTGTGCAGGCTTAACAGCACCAACAGCTACATTCCTGCTTCCTGGACACACTGTGCAGGCTTAACAGCACCAAACACCTGCATTCCTGCTTCCTGGGCACGCTGTGCAGGTTTAACAGCACCAACAGCTACATTCCTGCTTCCTGGACACACTGTGCAGGCTTAACGGCACCAACAGCTACATTCCTGCTTCCTGGACACACTGTGCAGGCTTAACAGCACCAACAGCTACATTCCTGCTTCCTGGACACACTGTGCAGGCTTAACAGCACCAAACAGCTACATTCCTGCTTCCTGGACATGCTGTGCAGGCTTAACAGCACCAACAGCTATATTCCTGTTTCCTGGACACGTTGTGCAGGCTTAACAGCATCAACAGCTACATTAATGCTTCCTGGACATGCTGTGTACCCTCAAAGAGGCTGTTTCAACATCTACCTGACTACATGTTACAAGTCAAACAGCTTTCTCCATAGTCATTAGCAGCTTAGCTTGATTCAATTGTTAATTTCACAGTCCATTTGTTCCCTGTGAGTTGTTACGCGCTATAAAGCTCATGTTCCTATACCATGAAATGTACCATCAAATGGGGCACAGCGAAGACAATGTTGGCTCAGCAAAAGCTCCGGGAGACTGCTAAAACCAGACCACAGGCATGAATAGGTGGACCACAGACCCAAAGCCGCATTTCTATTGGCATATGTGGCAAAACTTTGATATTAAATTATCAAAACAAACAGGGCTCAAGTTGGATCACCTCAGACAAAGTATTGAACCTCATGCTTAATATAAAACAATGAATTCTATAGGTCTTTATTAGGCCATTTTTCCACATTGCTATGAAAATTTGATAAACAGCAAACGAGGTTTCCTGCAATTTAAGCTTTTCCTCTCATTTCCTCTATTCTCTGCTAAGGAGATAAGGCAGTCACAATTTTCAGAAGACATGCTTGGCACTCCAGCCAGAAGGTCTGTGCACTCCATTTGCATTCACAGGCAGCTGCTGCCATCGCCACCCCGTGTCAAACCCTGGGCCTGAGGATACCCTTCTAAAGACGTGTGTAAAAATCTGCTCCAGAAGCACTAAAATAACACCTCCCTAACACTTCATAATAAACAATACATATTTCAACCTTTTGGGTGTATGAATGGAATGAGAAATTCAAGGATGAATAAAGGTGCCCAGACAGAAACAAGCTGCACCTGTGATTCTCAGCTCTATGCTGGCATAAATCACTAACGTAACTACCTGGCCCTCAGGGCAACACGGTTTCCAGTGGGAGCTTCCAGGCAGCAGTGACTGATTTAGACCATGACCACAGACAGAGTGAAAGGAACACAAAGACAGGGAATGACACTTTCACCCACCAACAGTGCCATTTGATCCTAGAACAATGTATTTCTCAAGCCATGCTTGTGATGCATGAGAAATGTCATAATCACCACAATTCCTCCATATCAAGGATCTCATTAGGCTGTTATAGTTGTGTTGGGAATCAGGTCTGTTTGTCATGTGACTGCAGACCCAGTCATTCCCAGACAGCACTCTGAATGGACCGTGTGTGTGTCTGAGAGCATGAGCCGGACATTGATGTAAGAGCTGACAGGCTGGAGACATAAAAACAACAGAAGCTGGGGCTGTTAAAAAGCAAGCAAACAGCTCTAACAAAACAGCCTTTAGAGTTCTCCTGAATAATGCGGACAACTAGGCCGTATACGGAACAATACTGAAAACAACATAATAACAAACAGAGCACATTCTGCTTGACTGCTGGGACAAAAATATATACACAACTCCATTTCCAAAAAGGCTGGGACGGTACGTAAAATGAAAATTCGAAGACAACGGTAAATTTTCTTTTACCTATATTTAACTGAAAACAGTGCAAAGAACAGATATTTATCTTACTTTATAAACTTCATTTAAATATGTGAATATACGTCAGTTCTGATTTTGATGCCAGCAGCATGTTCCCCCTTAGCTGTGGAACATTTAAAACAATTAGTTTGGAAGATTCCCCAGGTGAATCAGTGAATAGGTGACAAGTGGCGCCATCATGATTGAGTACAAATGGAGCATCAGCGAAAGGCTCGGCCGCTCGCACGGCGAGGACAGGTCGAGGCCTGACTGAAGAGTTCAACAGTTCTGAAGCAACATTTCTCAATGTGCAGTTACAAGTAATTTAGGGATTTCACCATCTGTGGTCTATAACATCATTAAAAGAGTGTCAGAGAATCCATGCAGAGACATAATTGTGGGTAAAGGGCAAGGCTGCAAACCAATATTGAATGTCTGCGATCGTTGACCCCTCAGACAGTACTGTATTAAAAAGAGTTGTCAGTAAGAGTTCAGTTTGTTCTCAAAGGAGTATGACCATCCCTACTGTTACAATAGCAAGTTCAAAAGCCAGCATCTGTCAAGTTGAGGTGGTGTGTAGTGAGAAGGCACCATTAACACTGAAGAGTACATTCGCATTTCGAAGCAACATATAGCCTATTGCCATCTTTTCCAGGGATGTCGCTGCTTATTTCAGCAAGACAACAGTGCAACATTCTGTGTGTATTACAACAAAGCGGCTTCATAGTTGGAGAGTGCAGGTGCTAGACTGCTCTGCCTGCAGTCCAGACCTGTCTCACACTGCGTACGTGCGACACGTTATGAAGATACGACAACGAAGATCCTGGATGGTTGGGCAGCTGAAGTCTGACACTTACAAAATTGAAGTGTCCTCAGATTCCAAAGGATTATTTAACTTTGGAAAAAGGAAAGGCGATGTAAAGCAGCAGTAAACGCTCTTGTCCCAACGTTTTTGGAATGGGTTGCAGGCATCACATTTAAAATGAAGGTATGTTTAATAAATTATATTAAGTTCATCAGGGTAAACTTGCCATGTCTTCTCGCTGAAGTGTTTCAAATTACATGTAAGTAAAATGAATTTATAAATCATTGCCTCCTGTTTTTATTTGCATTTAACATACTATCCCAACTTTTTTGGGAATGGGGTTATACACACACCTACATACACAGAAGGGACGCTTTCTTAGGAATACCAGCTTGTAAATATTACAAAAAGCATGCAGAGGTACAGTCACTGTGCGGTTAAACATTAAATTGGTTAAGTAGTGTGATTCAAGTGACTTTAAATGTTGTTACTGTTGATGCTAAACATGGTGGTTCTAGCATCTCTGGAACATTCAGACTCCTGAGAATTACACACTACAGTGTCTAGAGTTTACAGAGAATGGCGTAACGAACAAAAAAAAAAAACATCCAGTCAGCAGCAGGTCTGTGGGCAGAAACACCTCGTTAATGAGAGAGGTCAGAGGAGAATAGTCAGACTCGTTAAAATTACCAGGAAGGCCACAAGTCCAAAAATAACAGTGGAGAACAACGGTGGTTGCAGAACAGCTTCTCTGTGTACACAAATTGTCTACTTTAAAGAGGTTGAGAGGCAAGAGAAAGCTCCATCCAGTACCACCGATTAAGGTACAAGCTCCTGAGTGCATGTATGTACATACGTATGATACACCATACATACACTCAGCAGCCATTTCTTTTTAGGAACACCAGTACTCCTGCTCATCCATGCAAATAACTGGCATGCAGACATGGTTTAAGAGCATCGGTTAAGAGTCAGATCAAACCTCGTAAATGTGGGCGCATGGTTTTTGGTGCCAGACTCCTGGGTCTCTGAGGGTTTTCGTGCACAGCTGTCTCTAGAGTTTACACAGAATGGTGCAAAAAAACAAAAAACATCCAGTTCTGTGGACAGAAATGCCTTGTTGATGAGAGCAGTCAGAGGGTCAAACTGGTGCAAGCTGACAAACAGGCTGCACTCAATCAAAAAAGCCCTCTTCAGAAGAGTGATGAGCAAAACAACATCTCTGAATGGACAGCACATCAAACCTTTAGGTGGATGGGCTTCAACAACAGAAGACAACATTGGGTTCCTCTCCTATCACCAAAGAACAGGAAACTACAGGCTACGGTAGGCAAAGACTCATTGAACCTGGACAGACTGGAACACTGTAATATTTCCTGGTTTAACTAATCGCAATTTCAGCTGTAACATACAGATGGTTAGGTCAGAATTTGGCATAAACAGCTTGAATCCTTGGACTCTACCTTGTTTCAATAGCTCAGGCTACTGGTGGTGCAATGATGTGCAGGATGTGTTCTTGGCCCACACTGGGCCCCCTAATACAATCTAGTATCATTTAAATACCAAAGCCTATCCGAGTATTGTTTGTGATGTTGGACTTCCTTTAATAGCCACAATTTACCCAGCTTATAATGGCATCTTCCAGCAGGAAAATGTGCCAGGTCACAAAGCACAAGTCCTCTCCAAACTGGTTTCAAGATCATGACACCGAGTTTAGTGCACATCAATGGCGTCCCAGTCACCAGATATGGATCCAACAGAGCACCTTTGGGATGTGGCAGAAAGGGAGATTTGCAGAAATTCTGTGATGCAATCATGTCAAAACGAACCAGAATGATGTTCCTAATAAAGTGCACTTTGGTTTTACAGCAGTCACCTCCAGTTCAGAATCCAATTCACGAGTTACCTGCCTCAGGCCCCACCCACCTCTAGCTAGTTCCAATCTGCAATCACCCACGTCTGCATTAGGCTATTGATTTAAATATCACTCCGGCAAGGGCTTCTTCACTCACTTCTGGTATGCTGGTCTCCAGGTCTACTGTCATATTTCTCCAAGTCTAGCTTAATAATTTGCATTGGTTCTCTCAGTTCCGCTTCATCGTCACGAATCCCGTTTGCTGCTTGCCTGACTCTGCATGGATGTATGATCTCTCCCACGCAACTCTGAACACCAATCCAACCCAGTCACCTCATCTGTTTATCTCGTGGCCAGTATTCCCAGTCCTGTCAGTGCTGAGGACTCGGAGACCAGCCTGTCACAGAGGAAACGTCTGACAGGCAGGAAATGTGCCACTGTGTGTTTGTGTGTGTGCATGCATCGACAGAGTGGAGCGAGCCCAGTCACCACTATCAGTGTTCAGTGGAACATTATTAATGAACTTCAGGTTTTTTTACAGTTTAGTCCCATGGCCACGATAACATTAACACATTGTATTTAACATTTCCCACAGAATTATTCTACAAACTGCAGTTCTGAGCTACAACAGTGCTATAAGAACACCAGAAGAGCTGGTGTTGCAATTCAGCTTATTAATTTTACAATCAAATTAGTGGTAATAAAGACAATTACCTATTATACTTGTCATTCGTATGCAGTTAGGCAGACAAAAAGTATAGTTCTATATATTATCTTCTTCCCTGCTGAGCTACCTCCCATAAATGTGGTTATTAAAAACTGAATATTGCACATTAAATTGCAAAATCTGGACAAAAAGAAATTACCAGGGTTTCAATTCTTGTCTGCATCATATCAAATTAGTTTTCTTGCCATAAGATTAACAGTGAAAAAGGGTAACGTTAACAAAACACAACACAAGGTGCAATGGAGTGACAAGCAGCAAACAAATTATATTGCTGTATACACTGAAGCCTCACTGGATACCATAGGAGGTTAAAACATGGATAGGTGGATAATGTAATTATATACATATATAAAATAGCATTTCAACATGTATGTATGAATAGCTTCATATTATATTAAACTGCAAAATCTTGACTGAAGACACTGTTGTTTCTCGGCTTTGCCCCTCTTCTCCTTGGGCCCCGATTCCTTACACATGTTCCTTCCTTCTCGTGCTCCACGCAGAAGATACCTCGGAAAACAGCATATGGGGTGATGCTGGGGGCCTGGCCCGTGATCCTCCTGACGTAACTGAGAAAGGGGCCCCCCGGAGACTGGGCTCTCACACAGGTTGGCTTTGTCACTTGATGTCACTTGGGACCCTGGTGCCAGCACTAACAGAGCAGCGCCAGGCACACAAACAAGCATGAGCAAGGAGAGCCTGAATCATACATGCATCCAGATGGGCGCAAAACTATATAACTGAGACTTGATACAATTGTTGTATTATTACAGCAGTTTTATTATTATATCAAAAACAACATCCACCTTCCATATCTGTTGATCCATTACAGGGCCACAGTGAGCCCGGAGCCTATTCCAGAAAGCCCAGATTTAGACTTTCAGAACCAGAACCTGCTGTGCAATATATAGAGTGTCTTGTACTTACAGAACAAGATGCTTCACTCCCCTATTAACAAAATGATTTCAGCAAAATGCACCAATAGAGAAATCCATCCATCCATTCATTTTCCAAACTGCTTATCTAATGCAGGGTCACAGGAAGGCCTGGAGCCTATTCCAGACAGCTTTGGGCACAAGCCGGGGGATACCCAGAACGAGGGGCCAACCCATCACTGGGCACATTCACACTACAAGCAATTTTGAAAAGCCAATTGGCCTAACCCTTGTCTTTGGACTGCAGGAGGAACCGGCGTACCTAAAGCAAACCCACGAAGCACAGGGACAAAATGCAGACTCCACACACAGAAAACAGAGGTGCAATTCAAACAACCAACCCTGGAAGTGCCAGGCGACAGTACTAACCACCAAGCAACCGGCCCCCCAAAAGAAAAATATTGTATATACAGTAATGATACCAGTTTACCAAATTCTTCAAACATTTTGAAAATCATTTTCTAAGACCTGGAAAAAGACTGTGAAATGTGTATCAGTCTGTATACAGTTCTCCATTTCAGCCAGGCTGAGCCCTCATCAATGACTCAAACACCAGGCTTCAGTTCCCTTAATGTCATCCACAGATGATCAGATGAGCACGGGGAGGACCTGTGTAGAGACACCAGGACCTGACATCGTCTAAACTATGAAGGTGAGCAGGAAGTGTGTGTGAGAAACCCCACCACTCCATCCCATCAACTGGATCCCAATCTGAATTCACAGTGTGAACAGTAAACTGTAAACCAATTCAGAACCAGTAATTATCTGCATGTGCTCCATGGTGGCACTGACCATCCTTTAAAACATTGCTCTAGTGGCAGTATTTCTGGAAAACAGATGCAGTATATGGATAATTAATGTATCTAAGCACAAGCAGACAACCTGCATGGCTCTTTTAGGTCTTACCAGTTTGACTGATTTGATCTCTTCACTAACAAAAGGCCAAAGCAAACACAACGCGTGACTTTTGTCATGATCCATGAAACTAATCACAGCTAAAGCTTATTTTAAGCCCTATTTAGACTAGATAAGTTTTACACCAGGGGGTGGGGTAAAGTTATTATTAGTAATTTTACTTCTGAATCACTCATGTCAGTAACTTTTTACAGTGCATTCAGATCTCAGTAAAGATTATGGAGCCTTTTACCTACTACAAAAAGCTTGGAAAAAATAACTTTAGGTTAACTTGACCTGTGCAAATCAATGTCAGTAAAATTGCAGTTTTCACAGAAAAAAAATGGAGGCAGTCAAATAACTCATCCACACACCAAAACAACAACAAAGTGACTCATACCACATCGGACAGGTCAACGAGTTTGTGGACCAAGGAGCTTCAAACTCAGAATTCTTATCAGAGAAGTCAAGCCTGCAGCATCGTTAGGTAAACAACCCACTTCAGCCTTCAACATCTAGATAATGTTTAACAACAAGACCTGCTGTTATCTTGTTTTAATCGATTAATAATGAATTCATTAACGAATTCACAATAACAAATTTATTTTTTCTACGTGTAATTGTTCTCTATTAACATCTAAATTTGACTGCTGCTTTTATGAGATGTAATAACAAATTTGGTTGTATGTGCAATGACAGATTTCTAGTTATGTAGCTACAACGCTACCTAACTCTCAATGCATCATTCTGGGCCATTTCAGCAGAATTGTGCAGCTTGCGGACAATTTTCCCACAGGACAGCAGCCAGGAAGAACATAAGCCAGCATTCTCAGCAGTGCGTGCAGGGCCATGTAGTGAGGGGACCCAACGATGCCGAGTGACCATGCATCATGTGCTCCATGCCTGGTGGTACGGGTGAGTGCGGGGGTCATGGCCCATTGGCCCAGAAGTAGCTCAATCTAAAAGCCAGGGAACCTGGTGAACCAAGACAGATCAGGAACACGAAGCCGCCATCTGGTGATGACGCGTGACGGCCATTGCCCGGCTGGAGCGGCAGCATGCTGACGTGGTCGTGGGCTACTGGTTATCAGGGAAATAGGCTAGGAGCACAGTCACTGTCACACTTCTGTCACCATGATGCTTTCACCATGCTGCCTTGAAATCTAAACTAAAATAAAAACCACAGAATATCCTCCAGCCCTTAAGATTTTATACAGAACATCTCTCATGGCTTAGCTGAAAAAAGGTTTTATGTATTGCCCAAGATGTTTTCTGGGTATTGCTAAGCAGGTATTCTAGAACATCCCCTGAACATTTCATCAAGAAGTGACATACTGACATTGAAGCATTAGGATTTGGCATGGGACCTCCCTGTAGCTGCCAGTCTAACAGCTACATAGTTGAAATTACCCGCTTCACTGTCACTGCCGGGTAACATTCAAAAATACCTGCTTCACTGTCACTACCGGGTAACGTTTAAAAATACCTGCTTCACTGTTACTGCTGGGTAATGTTCAAAAATACCTGCTTCGCTGTCACTACTGGGTAACGCTCAAAAATACCCGCTTCACCGTCACTACCGGGTAACGCCACAAATACCTGCTTCACGGTCACTACCAGGTAATGCTCAAAAATACCCGCTTCACTGTCACTCTCAGGTAACGCTCAAAATTACCCACTTCACTGTCACCTACCATCGACAGGTGTCCATAGCGGACCCAATGCTTTGGGTGTATGAGAGTCGTGCGGTTCATTTATATAACAGAAACATATTGCTGCCAACAACCAAAAAAATTGCCCCTTGTTAAGTCGTTGTTACCAGATAATTATGTCATTAAAACAAGATATGTCATTTTAATGTGTTAAATCATTTTCACAAGATGTTTCTGACATGTGACATTTAACGGTCTTTTCACCCCATTGTGTTTTATTTTTTCCAAGAAAGCGTGCCTACAAAACAAGTTGGTTCAACTGTCAGTGTTCAATGCATATTAACTTGAATTCACATAGGTATGGAAATTGTTTTAGGATATATCAATTAGGGATAATATTTTTAATCTGAATAAATTTGACATGTATTGCAGGGTGAATGAAAAATCAGTATTTTTGTTTCTTTCGTCAAGTATGAAACGTGGATCTGTGGGCGTTTCTGAGATGTCGAGGGATTGCAGAATGGTCTATTTTGTTATTCCTTAAGGGAAAAATAGTTCCTTTGCATGACCTAAAATGTCAGCTTTCTTTACATGTTCCTCCATCACATAGCTTTCTAACTTTATTATCTTCATGAAACCATCTTAAGTCAGTTCGAGTCACTCTGTTCAGGTATCCTGTTGTTTCAACTGTCACGTGTCACAAAAATCTCATATACATTTCATTTAGAGTATTGTGGCATTCCACAAGGTACCACTGCAGATCGAAAAGATGGATTTTTTTAGTCTGGACCAAGTTCTCTGGGCTTGAATTCAGAGCACCTTAGCTGCAGTTAATACTTGCAGCATATCTGGTCGGTGCTTTTCAAGGTTAATTTTAGTTCTTCTTACATGATTTTGAGATTGCCTTCCTTAAAGGGGCAGCTGGCCTATTTTATGTTGAGTTGATTCGAAATGCATTTCCGTTTTGCCTTGTAACTGCCCGGCTGGCTCATCTTTTCCCGTTTTAGCAGACCATGCTAAATCACCATCGATTTAATGCCCAAAGTCAGGCCACGATGTTCCAGCAGCGGAAATAATGATCAAATCAGCCATGAGTGCCCATCTCCCCTAGCCGAGCCTCAGAACCGGTATAATCCAGCGGCGCCCCTTTACCTGAGTGACCAGGGGCTCCAGCAGCCGTTCCACAGTCAGTGTCCGGATCTCCAAGCTCTTGGGATCCCACTTAAGGAGGATTGGAGATGTAGCTGTAGTCATGATTCCTGCAATGGTGGAGGGAAGACCAGGTAACCAAGTGCCCAGACAACCTTTTCCTTTAAGAAGGTTCAGGACAGACACACTAGCTGTGTTTTCAGGCTCTGAATCGGCATGAGAAGAACCTGCATTTGCAAATCTGTTCACGTGACCAGATAAACTTCGGGCAAATACATATAAACAGAAGACAGCCTCTGGAGTCTGAGAGCTTGCAAGTGCTTTTACAATGGAATAAATTGTGACAGTGTGGTAAACTGAATACCAAAGTATAGCTGCAAATAATAGCTATCTTCAACAATCTCAACAATACACATGTCACTGTTTGGGTTACAGATAGAACAATCACAAGAGGAAGCAAATAAGTAGTCTGACTCATTCATTTTCTCTAGACTTTATAAGAGACTACGGTGAGAAATATCATAGTGTAATCTGTTAAGTAGGGTTAAAGTAATCAGCAGTGATATTATGATTTGGGAGATATTTAAAAATAAATAAATAGTTCAGTAGTGCAACTGGCTGTTAAACTAGGTTCCAAGGCCCAGGTCTACAAAGATAATATAGGGCTACATTTTCATGCAAGTAAGAAAAGTTTTTACTCTAGATATTAAGATAAAATATGAATCCTACGTTCATTTTGGTCCCTACATGCCTTACATCCTGTAACAATCACCACACTCAACTCCATCCCTCGTTAAGCCTGCAGGTTCTTCGGTCAAGTAGGTGAGGAAGATGTTAAAGAACTACATGTGGATGCGGGCCTGAAGCTCCAGTGTGGGCCAGCTCCCTGACACAGCAGACAGGAAGATGGACCCCACATTTCATACAGCTGGAGGTTTGAGAATAGAGGAGCCCCTCCCATCTCCATTGATATGTTTGAGGTACACTGTCATTAAAGTGAATCCTTTGGCCTACATTTCTCATCCTTCTCAGTAACTTTGAATGAAGTTAGAGGATTAGGGGTACAAAGAGGATGTTTTCGCTTTGAAGTAGGCTAATATATGCAGGTAGCATTTCACTGGGAAACTTCCTGTCTTCAAAACACAACGGAGACCTGAACTGAAAAACATATGACTCAAAGCTTAACTCCAGAGTTAATAATAAATGAAGCCTCTGTCTAATAATGAATATTAATAAGCTGAATTTTTCACACTCATCTGTATTTGTTGTTTACTGATTTTTTTTATTTAAGACTGTCATCACTGTAAGTCAAGTTTAATGGAAAAATTACATCTGAAATTGAGTGTTTGAAGGAGTCCTCCATGATGTGCCCCTTGTCAGTGCATCTTGTCTCCATGATTAGCTAGGAGCATGCTTGTTAAGGCCATAAACCTAAAAAAAAAAACATTGCCAGGTTGTAGCTCAGAAGCAACCTTTAATACCATGCAAGGGTTGACATCAGGTGTCATGAAGTCAAGCTTGACTCCTGGTGGCCTAATAAACAGTATCCCATTTTCCATCCAGGTCTTCAAGAATCTCAACATCTTGTGCATTTGTTGAGAAAACTGAGTCCATCCATCCTAATGGTGGTCATCCTCTTGTACTTTTACCTTTCATTTTTCAAAGTAGTACGGTCTTTGTGCTGATCCTTCTTCTTAGAGCCACGTCAGTACATTTGAAGATTTATTTTCCAGGTTCTTCACTGCAGCTCTGCCAAGTGCTAGACTGAGACATATTGGATTGCTGCTGAATCCTTTGTTGTTGATGATTATTTCAAAGAAGCAAAAGCTGTTTGTAATGTCTATGTTTTCACCATCAACATAACATTTTTCTTCCCATTTAGCTGCATTCAAATTTTTTCACTATTCTTTAATATTTCTTGTTAGTGTCGTGGGTCTACTTATTCTACTGTAAAAGTGATGTCATCAGCAGATCACCGGTCATGTATATGTATTGAGCTCACAGTCATCTTACAGTCCAGCTTCACTTGTTTTACGTCCTATTTACAAGATGAATAGTTATGGTGAATGTGCAGGGCCTTGTCTATGTAACAGATAGCTCTTTCACTAATCTCAGACACTAAAATCAATCTGTATATAGTAAAAACAAACTTCCTTATCCACCATGTTCTCTATTTTATACCTCCATCCTAATTTGTTACACTGATTGCACACACAGTATAGTTACAAATGGAAGACGTTACTAATTTACATACATCAGATTTCTTGTGAGTCTGATTATTTGTTTGATAAAATGGCATCCACCTCCATCACAAGCAGTACAAGGTCCTAATTTAGCCAAAGCTTGCCCCACCCATAGGGCTGCCTGAATAGTGCCTGCCTGGGATACAAGGCTAACCAGTAGCGACAACACCGACATATTGCTGTTGTTGTTGAGTAGGTTTGTCATCGCTCTTCTCCTACTTTGCATTCTGCATTCATTAATTGCGTTCAGTTCTTGTTTTTCCCCCCTCATGTTTGTTTTCTTTATTTCTTCCACTATAAATACTTTTCACTGCCTCCCAGTTTGCTGGACCTTTTTCTACTGCACAATGAACTGCAAAATAAAGCTGTTTGGCACCACATGAAATTTTAGCAGAGCCAACCATTGGTGAGCAGAAAGTCCAAACACCCACTTTGCCTCTCAACTCCTCGGTGTAGAGCCACTCAATTTTGTCATCTTCTGTCCTGACTGTCCAGTGTAGAGATTCTACATAAGGACAGTTAGATGCACTGGTACACCAATTTTCTTGAGAAGATGGTCAACACATGCCAAGGCTAATCAGTAAAGCACATCTGGTCTTCCTTCTGATATTCCTGGTTTTTTGTTTATCAGTGAGCAATGATTTCTCTGATTCCTCGAACTTTCCTGAGTGCAGCTACTACATCAAGCATCATTCTATGGCAGGCTTTAATCTTCATTAAATGATCTTTAGCATGGTTTTAGTAGCACGTGATGTACTGTAAGGGAAACTGACAGATGATAATTCACATACTCGGTCGTGTCTCCTTTCTTTGGTACTGGAAAATAAACTTAACACCTGCACCTCTCTTGACTTAATTCAGCCAATACCTTCACTGATTCCTCCTCAGTCCTTTGTAATATTTCTATATGGATGACATCTATTTCCATTGCCTTCAATTTCAGCAGTGATTGGAGAGTAAATCTGACCTCTTCTTTCAGTAGCTGGATTTACAGAAGCTGATCAGATGCTCTCCATCTTCATCTCTGCTTCTACGTCCATACTGGTCAACATTATTTTCCATCTTCTCGTTTCTGACCTTGCCATTCCGGTCTCCAATCTTATTTGCACATCCTTTCTATTTCAGCCCAAACCTGATAATACAATTTTCCAATTTGTACTGTATCTGCATCAGCCTGCTGGGGCCAGAGCTTGTGGAACTGTCACAGTGAATGGGTTTTCTAGTAAACTAATTTGGCATCAGTTATTCATTCACAGTATTGTATCCTTGTACCAGCCTTTCTAATGTTCTAACTAGAATGTTGCTTTAGTCAAATATTAGGCTTTGTAAATGGGTAAATTGTTAGCTATTCAATGACACAAAAAAGGTAATAATTAGGCATGTGCCAATCAAATATTCAGTATCGGTATCCATGGAGATACTGACCAAAAACAATGGATACAATTGTTTGCACGATACAATACTCATGCAAAATACTGTGCATACACGTAATAAAAGCCTCACAAACACGCAAAATTCATACCAAATGTTTTTGGAACGATGTTTTTCTGACTCAGTGAAAACTGATGGTGGCATTAGTTAGGGTTTTCAACCTAAATACTATAAAGATAGCATGATGTGTGATAAAAAACCAGAACTTCTAGATGACAAATATTGCGACAAAAAAAAGGTAAGCAAATTGTTCAGATGTGGGGTAGAAATTTGTGCAAAATGGTGCAATTGTGCTACGATGCAATGATATAAAAAAATAGTTTCTTCATAGCACATGCAAAAACGTATAATAGCTACAAATGTTGAAAACTCTGAGACTTAACACGCATGACTGCATATTATGGGTTGCGAGTCACCACATAACTTTTTATATACAAAAAAACCATCAGAAAAATAATGTGTTCAACAATTTTGGTGTTCTAAAAGTAGCAAATTGTTAAAAAATAATCTTTTTACAGAATTCCTGAAGGGAAGAGCACTAACTCAAATGTATGGCTAAAATACAGGGGCAATTGCATGGTGTGCATTTAAGGGTTAAGCAGAAACAAAAAGACTATGGGCTATGGACTGACTGATATTTAAGGTGATACCGATATTTAAGGTGGTGTTATCAAATCGGATATGAAAACTGGTATTGAGACATCTCTAGTAATAATCTGCTTATAAAATGGCCATAAGGTTAAGTTTTTGAATAACAATCAGCAAATGTAAATTAAACAATTATTAACAGGTCAGAAATTAATTTTCACTATTTGGGCCTAGATAACGTTTAATTTATTTAACTTTGTAGACGATCAGGCAGACAATCATCGGAATGGTTGACAAGAAGACAGCAAACAAGTGTTTTTCTCAACAAAGAGGAATGGCCTGTGGGGTTTTTAATTAGCACTTCAAGGCGGGATCAGCCTGGCTTGAAGTGAGCCGAGGACACTGAGATTGCCAATGTTACTGAGGAACCTTCAGACCACCTAAAGAGGCACTAGAACTTTCCAGAAATCTGGAGACTCTGTCAACACACTGTATGAATATCTACAGATCATTCCCAGTAATTTATTAGTTAAAAAATTATTCCACTACTGTCAAATTGTACTACTGGCCCCACAAACAGAAATCAGTGATGTGCAAATTAAGAACCAAAACCTCACAGGTTAAAAATTCTGCAAGACATGAGTAATGGGCTGCAACTGCCAATATATATCTTCACCACAGGATAAAAATGTGATAACATCGGGTCATCTTCACAGACCACTGTGAGGACCTGACTGGTGATTTCATCTGCGTCGGCACTGTAACACCATGTAGTGATGATCCTGTTACTTGAGGGCAGGTGAAATCAGCCTTATGTTGGCGTTTGGTGAAAACAGTGACATTATCTACATTAGTCATTCGACAAGAGCATTTTCCATCACGGACACTGTAATACTCAGCCTGTGGTTAATTCTGAAGGGGGAGGGATTGCGGCAGATTTCAAAGGTTGCTTGAAAGTTTCTCCATAAATGGATAAAACTGACATTTACAAACGTACCTTAGGAAGAAAGTTTGTTCATGAATATAACAACCTTTCTAAGTTAATTCTAAATGTAGTTTGTGGAGACTGTGTGGAAGATCCACGCACAGGTATCTAGCACTCTGAGATTATTGCAAGGACCAAAAGACAAAAATAAAAAATGCAAAGAGTACCAGCAGGCTACTCCAATGTCTCTCCCAGCAGAGGTCTTTTCCTGCACTTAAACAGTCTTAATTTCAGAATCTCAAGCGATTTTGTTCACATAAATGATGCTATAACCACTCAGGAAAAAAGAAGACTCACACGGGAACCGGGTGTGCAAATGGTATTCAGCCTGAAGGTACGAGATGGATGCCTGCAGGTGTAAGTGACATTCCTGACCGCAACAAAGAGGGTCCCACTCTCAGACTTCCTTAGTCCAAACCATTCAGGCACTGAGGTTGCAGACACAAAAACTACAATAAGGAGTACAATCAAGCATTCAGGAAGGCTATGATTACCCTTCAGACAGGCCCATGAAGCACTCCCTAACCCTACTGCCTTATTTACAAACAAGTGGAAACTATAGCCTTCTTTTAATGTAGAAGGGAGTAACAATTAGTCATCTGTGTCTATCCAGAAGGTCGCCAGATCAAGTCCCATAGTCGGCAGAGTGCTCACATGACCACAGAGTCCTTGAGCAAGGCTCTAAACTCGAACTCTCCAAGGGTGCTGGATAATTGGCTGACCCTCCACACTGACCCCAAGCTTTGTTCTCACCTGTATGGATGAGTCTCTTGGAGAGCAGGATGGGACATGTAGAAAAACTACCTCCTGATGCACTTGGACAAATGGCGAATCTTAGTAAATTTCTTCGTTTTAAATATTAATCATAGTTAATCACAAAATAAGTTTGATCAATAATAAATGCCCAAAAATTTAAGTTTTAATCTGAGATCATTGATATAAAATTTAACAATCCAGAAATGATGGCATTTCTATTATTTAACCCTGCTTTTTCATACCACATCAGGCGGGGCAAAGAAGCGTCTGTGTCAATAAAGCATTCCCTAAATCTGTTCATTACTTTATTGGTTTTTCTAAATTCTAATCCAAGTAAAATACCATGCATGCAATATTAAACTTAACAGATAACTCCTGTCACAACATTTAATCTTACACTGCAAAAATTACATAAGCTTTCCTTATGCACTGTAAAATTTCTCCTGACTTCTGCTGGAAAAGTCATATGTGCTTTCCATTTCTAATAATTTCTTTAATTGAAATGGTGCCCAGGCTGAACTGGGGAGGTCTGTGAAATGTGCTGTGGGTGATCAGCCACGTTTTCTGCAAGAAGGTCTGCAGCACAACACCTAGCCACCCAGCTAATGCTGACTGTCCTGAATGTATCTGAGCTATTATAGAAAGAGGAGAAAGGCCCCCATTTTGATGGTGCCATTCCATAACACATTATGCATGGTCACTGGTTTTAGCGCAGGAGCGTTCCTATATCATCAGACCATGGTAACATCAGAAACAGTACAAAAGGTCAAGAAGACATTTAGCTAAAAAGCATTTTGCCCTGAAGCATGCTGTCAAAAGTAAAGATGTACTTTCAGTGAAGGTACTTAAGGCACATTGTCAAATATGAAAGTTTATACATTTATTTTGATCTCTTTATTCCTTTTACTAGGTTTATTTTATCCAAACTGACAAATTGTGACACGTCAAATAAGGCTTCAAAACCTATGGTGGGTGGAAGTATCCTCAATTACTGCTGCTATCACCAGCATTGATTAGTAGTTCAGGATACCTGTCGTGGGTGGGAAACCTGGTTTTGAAACCTCACGTGTCCAGTCACTACTGATTTAGGCTTACGTAGTTAACCATATTATGCTTAACTCAAAAGACAGCCATTTCCATGTCACCCATCCATCCATCCATTTTCCAAACCGCCCAACCCTCCAGGCAGCCTTGCTGCACAAGGCAGGGGACACCCTGGATGAGGTGCTAACCCATCGCTGGGCACATCCAAATTATATTATTTTCAAGTACTCTGGAACCTGCTAGTCTCAAACAGTGTAATGCTGTATGTGTATTTGTTAATTTTTTTTTCTCCCAACCCCTACAGAAAAACACTGTTTCCTGGATCCCTTGACATTCTCTAAGATTCAGGGTTGAGAAGCAGACTTTGCGGAGGAGAACGGGACGAGACCTGCACTGTAACCTGGGTGCACACTGACTTCGCATGGGTGCCCTGGCTGCACCCGGACTCGACAGGACCAGGTATCTGAGCTGAATGTGGCTGAACAAGTGCACCGTCCCAGAAATGTAAATCAGGTGGCTGAAGGGAACACCCGCACCCAGATGTCTGAGCAGCAAATGCAGCAAAGATGACAGGCAGAGGAGGAAGGCACAGAAACCTGAGGAGGAGGAAAAATGACAGCAGGAAGTTGTTTTCCCCTGTTACTGTGCCAACAAGATTAAATGTTCAGGAAAAAAAAGGATTACACTTAAAAACAGCAGCAGGTGGTCCTGCTTATAAAAAACTTTAAACCTGAAATCATGATTCAGTGTAAACAACTCAATTTGCATTGGTTACATAAAAAAAGTTTATTCCTTGCGCACTTTTATTGTAATTTACTCTGGCACTTTAGTTCAATATGGCACAAAATCTGCCGCAGCAACAGAAACTAATGCAGCCAGAATCTGTTTTTTTCTTTAATTTATCTGTCAGTTTCAGGCTGATCATAAATGGCACCTGATTACGAAATCAGGCGAGATCAGCTCCTATTCATAAAAATGATTAGTTTACTATTTAAAAATATATTGCCAGACAGCTAAGGATAGGTTTGACGGGCAAAACCACCTCTGCATTGTTGTTCATACAAGACCCTCCTTAGCATATTTTGCATTTAGCTCTAACAGAAATAACTGAAATGAGTCATATGTAAAAGAATATGGATTTAAAATGACTAAAATGAATAAAATAACTAACCCTATTACTATTAAACATAAAAAGTGATCCATTCTAAAATCTTTGAGAAGAAAGATTATTGCAAGAAACATTATTGAGGATACCTGCTAATCTGACATGTGACAGCAGTGTGTTCTGCAACGTGTCAGAACCACACAGAGACACTAAACCGACGTGTGACAGCAGTGTGTTCTGCAACCTGTCAGAACCACACAGAGAC
>JAACJT020010593.1:23806-45900 GCA_009936485.2 Gymnarchus niloticus | reverse complement strand
AATATTTGCCTTTCATTGTGGTCATCTTTCCACAATATTATGGCAGTGTCATGCCCGTCCTGCCCAGCCCAGCCCAGCCCAGCCCAGCCCAGCCCAGCCCAGCCCAGCCCAGCCCAGCCCAGCCCACCACACCACACCACACCACACCACACCACACCACACCACACCACACCAACCTACATTGGACCTACCACACCCGACTTACTCCTGTTCATCATCCCCTGAATAGTAACCAGCTGTGCCTTGTTAATTATCATCAAGTAGCTTCCAGCCGTGCCCTGTTAATCCCTTATATAAGCCCTGCTGTTGCATTGCCTCCTTGTGAGGTATTGTGTTGTCTATACCATTACTGAGTGTTTTGGGCTCTTGTAGTTTGCCTATATATGGCCCTGATTGTTAGGCTTCTCTTTCTGCTTCCTGTTTGGTTCTGTTTGCTGTGCCGATTGCTGCCTGTGACAACGACTATGTTCTCTATTCTCCCCTGGCTTTTGGAAATCCTACTGGTTCTGGTTTTGACCCTACCTGTTTTGACTATGTTTTGGAAGAACCATTGGCTTTTGGAAATCCTACCTGTTCTGGTCTTGACCTTGCCTGTTTTGACTCTGATTAAACTGTCTGATTCTGCAATTGGATCCTGCTGTGTTCTGAATCATTACAGGCCGATCCGGAGCTGGCCATTCAAATCTCAGGATGTATCATGTTATTGTAACTGAAGGCAAGAAATGTACTTGAACTGTATTTGGGGAAATTAACTGTTTACAATCAGTGTTATAAACACTATTTCAAAACAATTCTATTGAAACAAGTTTACTTTTTGTGATTTTGCCTACTCCATAAGAGCCTTTATCAAAACATATCCATCTATTTTCCAATGGTTAATGCAGTGTGGTGTCATGGGATCTAAATACATATGTATGATAGATGGGGGGGGGGAACACATATATGTTCAAAAACAATCAGGATATAATTTTTTGTAATATTGTAGAACAAATTTCTCTGCTGTCACATTGTGAAAGGAATTTCCCCACTGTACTGTTTGAAAGTACATATGTAGTTTGGGCAAGATTAGAAGCTGTTATTAGTGATAAGAAAAAAGGTGATATGTAATTTATTACTGATTCTCCGTCATGGTTCCCGCACACAAACATTTATGTTCGGCAATAAATATTAAGTGTCCAGAAAAGCGATATATTTTTATTAATTTATGATTGGGCTGCTTTGGCTAGTGAAGTTTGTAAGTGGAAGTCTGAGACTTTTACATATTTTAAATTTATAATGTAAGTACTTGCAGGTCGTACTTTGTAAACATGACCTTTTTTTAAACCTCCAGTGTCACTGCACACGTTAATTTGCTAATTCAAGTATAAACTGTGGAGGTCAGATCCTCCTTGACCAACAGGAACCACTGAAGATTCTCGATGCCCTATGGGAAAGTGTGGGGTCAGCACAGTACATCATCCCTGTGGAAATGCTCAGAGGCCTCGCTGAATCTCACGTGTCGTATAGCTATAGTACTGGCGACTCGAGGAGGACGTACCACTTATTAAAGGGGCTTTTTTTCTACTTTTTAAAGCTTGTGTGTACTGAGGAATAAAGAAGGAAGTTCTTCAGGTATTGTTGACACATGAATAATGTTCTTTCTGGTTGCAATAATGTGTACCACAAGGAATTTATGTATTCAAGCAGTGAAAATACGGTGACTATAGTGTAACAAGGCTACTTCATAGCATATTGTGTAGCTGCCAAGTAGGCTATACTGAGTAAGCCAATATTTCATAGATGTACAGTACATGAAGTAACCTTACAAGGCCTTATAGTAAATCTTGGAATTTGATTGCCTACATCTGCTGTTGTTCTGGGTGACCTACAATACATCTCTCCACCTGAGTTTGAGTCTGCTTTTGAGTTCTGCCTCATCTCTAAATCGGCAGGTCCTCCTTGGATGTCCCTTCCTTAATCTTCCCCTCAGGATCAGTATACTGCTTCTATGAATCTGTCTACTTACTCTGCCACAAAGGGTTCATATTGGCAGCCTTCTATACCATTTTCCTGCTCGTTCAGTTCAGATAAGCACAGGAGACAAAGCAGGCACCAAACGTGGGGCATTAAATCACACATATAATCACACACCTGTTCATCTGACCACATGGTTTTTGTGCTGAAAGAGGAAACCCCCCAAAAAAAAACAGGGAAGACGTGCAATATCCACAAGTGAATCCTCCAACCTGGTGTGGATCTGTGGTGCACCGGTCACTTATTACTCAATTACTGACTTTTAGGTGATCTGATGTTTGAAATGCTTAGAACAGATTTGTGGTTGAGTCAGTGCTGGACCTAGAGCACAGAAGCATCATCTCAAATCCCTGTGTCGGCTGTTGGGTCCGCAGGTCACCCATCTGGCTTCCGAGCGTCTTCTGCTTCAGCGACAGTGTCTCAAAGTTAATGTAGGTGTCCTTGTAGCGATCGTTTTCATTGGTTCCCCTGCTGGAAGCAAGGAACTTACGGAGGAGTACAGCAGACAGCGGCAGGGCCATGGCACAGATGACAGCACCAGCCACAGCAAACATCCAGCCCAACCTGCTGTCCTTGACCGCATCTCTGGTAGAGAAATTGATGCACTGGTTTTTCTGTGGCTGTGTCTTGGCGATGAGACACACCATATACTTCATTTGGGGCTTCAAACCCACCAGCAGCAGCTTGCCTTTCCCAGCTTCAGTGTTCACTGTCTGCTTCGCCTTATCTACATATGATGAATAAACTACAGTAAGAGGAGTGTCATCCTGAACCCCATCTGTACTCCAAAGCAGCTTCACGCTGTTAGCGGTTTCTTCTACTATCTGGATGTTTTTGATAACAAAATTTTGGCCTGCGGTAAAGGTGGTGTTCACTGTTTTTCTGTTTTTGCCATTCAGTGAAGGCTTCCTGAAAACAGCAGTTCCCCGTATCTTTTCCAGCTCTTCACCATCTGAAAGAACCTTCTCCTTGCTTCCAGGGTTCAGGGTTATCATCCCACTGGGGCTAGGTGACATGGTAAAGGTAGGTTTGGCTGCCATATCTTTAGGACCTAAGACTGAGATGGAACCCCCCCAGGTGTCATTGGTTGACTCTGGTATTGCTTTAGGGGTGGTTGTGGTGATTACACCAGCCACAGTCAGGGTGATTGAGGCCTCTGAGCGCCCCACAACGTTCTTGGCCTTGCAGCAGTACTCGCCCGCATCTTTGTACAACACTGCATTCAGGCTAATAATCGACCATCGTATTCCATAGCTTGGTGATTCCTGGACAACTATTCGAGAGGAGATGAACAGAGGAAAAAAGTGTTGGTATTAACTGAAGTCTTCTAAATTAATTCTGGTCAAACAATATTGCCATAACTAAGAATATCATGCATATATTTTCACCATTTTTTTCCTGGGAAATAGCCATCACAGAATCACTTTAATTTTTAGGGATTGTTAGCTAAAGGAAAATGAGTTAGTGTTTGGTTTGGCAATTCAGTAGCAATTTACTTAAAAGTAATTCTGTGATAATTGGGCCTATCCAGTGTGGTACCTGTCGTGTTGATGGGTAGACCATCTGCCCGTGTCCAAGAAAGGGTGGGTGTAGGGTAGCCAGTGGCATCACAACGAAGAAGCACATTGCTGCCCAGCAAGGAGACAATGCGGGCCCTGGATATCACCACTGAGGGCTTCAGGCACTGGTCCAGTACCACTAGCTGGAACGGTACCCCAGCCAAATTTTCTGGTCCACTGCAGGCCATGTATGGGTCCATTAGCACAAGCCAAGAGTTGGTCATCCTGGCTAGCTCCAACAGCTTTGAAATACGGCAGTCGCAGAACCATGGGTTATCTTGCAGGCCTGAAGATGGGGAAAGGGGCATTCAGTGTAAAATACCATCCCTCAACTCAAAACCAGTATGTTAATAACACTGGCAGGCTTGGTTGACTAGTTTTTGATATTAGATGGCTCCTTACCTTATCCAACACAGTCATCTGTTGGGTGCTAGATTTATTTTGAATCGTAACTATTTTTTGGCCTACATCTGGCTCTGCTAGGAAATGTGGACCTGAAAAAGACTATTTAGATAAAGTATTCCTCGTTAACAGGCCAGCAAATCTGATTATGGATACTAATCTGGTGCAGAAAAATCAGGGCTGGTGATCCCTCCAGGTTTTATTTGACTAAATACTTCTGGCATACGGCCGTCACTCAAGCCTTTGCCAATTTGATTGTACCACAAGGCAAACAAAGGTTAACCGGGATCAGCTCAGCCGGGCACCTCAGGTCTTTTTAACTGTAATTAAATAGATTAGGTGGCACACCTCACAAACAAAGCCATCTGTTATGGTGACTTTATGCCACTACTTCAAAAGCAAATGATGACATGGAAATACTCATTGTTAATCCTCACATAAGGCATATTTCTGTACATATAATTTTTTGCAGAATGACATAAAGGCTCTTCTACAACTTCCTAATGAAGGGCCATATCTAACATCTAAGAAAGCAGTGTTTGTTCATTTTTTCTATGTGTTTAGACTATGGAAATGAATTTATTTAAATCAACTGCTCTCCTAATTTAAATCTTCAACATAATGGAGACAAGTAGTCTTGATATTTAGGATTAAAGTCAGGTGACAAGAATATTAATTCGCTCAACCTATGCCTTATTGTTGAGTCCAGTTTTCTCTCATGAATCCTCCAAGCTGGTTAAACCTATTCAGGGCTGTGGGGGGCCTGTAGCCCCTCCCAGGCAACCTAGGGCACAATCCTGGCCAACCCTGGACAGGGTGCCAACCTACCGCTAGGCACAGTCATACACACAGAATATGGAGAATTTAGACATGCCACTTAGCCTACAATGCATAAGACACACATTGTAGGCTAACTGGCATGTCTGAATTCTCCATATTCTGTGTCGACGGGAGTCTACGGGACTGCAGGAAGAAACCGGAGCAACCCCAACAAGCACAGAGAGAACATGGAAACCAAGCACTCAGAGCTGAAGGCACGATTCAAACCCAAAACTTTGGAGGTGCCATTGTGCTCCCCAGTCTCAGCCCAAAAAAAACCACATATTTCAGACACCACAGTGCAGCCTGGAATAGGCCAAAGCCTTTCTCATTAACTTACTAGTCCTTGATAAGAACACATTTGTTTGCTTTACAGCTAGTTAAATTGACTTTCAAAATTTAAGCAGGCATGGTACTGAATGATGAGAATTTTTTATATATTTCATGCACGAAGCAATTACTGGATGAATGTATTGATTTATCCAAAGTACTGATTTTTTAAATATTTCCTAGTGACCCCAAAAATGGGGCTTTTGAGAGATCGAAATAATCGAAAAACATTCGATATTTCGAAACGTTCACGTCATTTTATACTGACATCTAGTGGCCAAATAGTGCTCCATGGACCACAGCACTATCGCATCATTGACAAAGAAAGTCTTAGAAAAAGAGAATGACTGTGATATTGTTAGACATATTCACTAAACACTGATCTGATATCAGCACATTCTGTTTATTACTTCATAAGCCTACCTTTTCAGTATTATTAAAGGTTTTTATAATGTTTACTATTGTTATTATTAATATTACGTTTTCCTTGGTTTACCCCAATTTCAACATGATCCCATATGGCAAACCTTTGCTGTTTATTAGCTCATCCCAAGTAATAAATGTTGTTTTAACATCACAAGGCAATGAAACTGGACCAAAGACAACAGTTTAGTATACTAATCCAAATCCAAACTTAATCTCGTGGTAAATAAGGCAGGAGCTCAAAGGGGAGTTTACAGGGTCCCATAGTTTAGGCAGGTTTGTAGTCTAACTGGCTTGATATGTGAAAACTAACATCAACAACAATGCCTTGGTACCAGATACTCGGGAGAGCGAGAAAAGATTTTGCAAATAACTTTTCAAGAGTCTGGCAAATGAGGTGATGTCTGTAGTCACATATTGGGCATTTGTCATGTATTTTGTTACATTTTACTTAATTGGTTTTTATGGTGAAATTGTTATCATCCCAAATCATCACCCTGTGATGCATTTTTATTCTGTACCTAAGGAGACAAAACAATGGAAACATTTTTCTGAAACTGAATAACGTAACAAAGTCTAGTGTGCTCACGACTTCATTTTGACACGAACTTCAGACCAAAATTTCGAAACAGAAGTGTCGTAATGGTTTCAAAACATTTCAAAGCAGTGTTTTGAGTTTGCAATCACTGATATTTCCTGTCAAAGAAGAATATGCCAGCTTCTTCTGCCACAGTACAGAGATGGGGATTTACATATGAATACAGTGGAACCAAAATGTGTACTTCCCCCCCCAACCTGCCCTGTAAAATAATTTCTTCAGTCTTACAATCACCACTTACATTGCTTAATGTATGAATTATGACTGGGAAGATGCATGTATCATACTGCATGTGTTTGAGTATTTCACTACAAGTACCACAGATCAAATTACTAAGTCTGACAGTGAATCACAACTAAAACCTTTACTCCTTTTGGGGCAATGTCCCCTAATGAGGATTCCATGCAATTTTTAACTTGAAAATGATCCATATATTAGATAATGGGATTTAAATAGCTGTCCACTGTAGTAAGCATAGATGAAAGAGTTAGTCTGGGTTGAATGTTGCATATATGGGCAGGAAGATGCTTGTTTCTGTATAGGACAGACAATTACAATAAATTTAGGGTATTACACTTACCCAGCAGCATCTTCTGGGAGGGGTCCCTAATCACTGTGGAGAAGGGAGGCCAAATATCCATTAGATCAGAAGGCAGTGTGGTCAACTTGTTGCTGGACAAGTCCAGGTAGGTGATGTTGTGCAGGAATTTAGCTGCCTCGGTGGACACGCTGGCCAGTCGGTTGTTGCGCAGGCCCAGTGCACGCAGGAGGGGTGTCGCTCGCAGTGCCTCCCAGGGGAAGGCTGTCAGCAGGTTTCCATCCAGCCTCAGCTCTTGCAGCACAGCCAGGCCAACAAGGGCATCTGAATCGATGGTGGCAACAACACTGTAGCTCACCCACAGGTACAGCAAGCCAGGCAAGTTCGAAAAACCTCGGGCCGGCATCCGGCGCACGGCTGTTTTCTCCACCCGTAATTTGACTGTGTCTGTCGGGATGCCAGGTGGAATTTCTGACATGTCTGGGTTATTGCACAGCACAGTTCTACGGAGATAGAGAAGCCATTTAGAAACGTCCATCTGACTATCTTTAAAATTGTTAATCCGATATACTGTTGCAATGAGCCAGGAGGCTACAGTATATCCCCAGTAAACACAGGACACAAAGCAAGGGACTATCAGGTTAGGATGCCAGTCCATCGCTGGTCATTCACACTCGTAACTGCGTTTATTTTCTCGACTACAGGAGGGGAGATGAGTACGATAAGGAGACGCATGGGAACACAAGGAAACCGCAGAAATTTCAGTGATGTGACAAATGAGGCTTCAAAACCTGTGGTGGAAGGGAGTATCCCAAACTAATCAATCAATGCCGGCACCACCCCAATAATAAACAGCACTCAATAATCGCAAAAGCTTTGATTGTACATTAAATGATCTGTCACAAACTGTCTAACATCTCTCAGGTTTCCACTCCCTTTCAGAGCTGAAGAAAAAAAATTAAAAGTTGTTTGCAGATTATTACTGGCGTGCTGTCATGAATGTTGCGGAGAGTCAGGTGGATAATTGTTAGCCATATTTAGCCAAAATCCATCTGCATTTGAAAATATGACATCCCGCTGTTTATTGTTTGTTTT
Organism: Gymnarchus niloticus; assembly: GCA_009936485.2. Classification (NCBI taxonomy): domain Eukaryota; kingdom Metazoa; phylum Chordata; class Actinopteri; order Osteoglossiformes; family Gymnarchidae; genus Gymnarchus; species Gymnarchus niloticus. The sequence goes on along the minus strand of JAACJT020010593.1, from coordinate 38,123 downwards.
GCAGCTCATGGCCATACCCCTGTGGGTAAACATGCATGCTAACCTCCCTCGCCTCGCTCTGTCGCCTAGATATCTTTGGGACTACACGCTTTGATTGTAGGTGAGGTGAGAAAATGGACCGCAAAGGAGGACCCACCCAGTCGTGAATGAGGGTTTGAACTTCAGGGGGGAGGGATAATGGTTGTTAATAGTGCCCCAATGCGTGTGTATTTGTGTGTGCCTGTGTGAGCAGTATTAACATGACTACACCAGGGTATTGTAATGTAGAGCACAGTGCTACATTACAATGGTGACTTAGGTCTTGGTCATGGTGGTTAATATACTGTACATACCTGTTGCCACAATTCACAGAACCTGAAGTCACACACAACTCTACTTGTGGTCAGATCCAGCTGCTGCTTTGTTTGGTACATCCATCCATCTTCTAGCCACTTCACAGGGGAGCATGGATGGATGTACCAAGCATCTCAAGGAAACAAAAGCAAGCCAATTCGTCTCAGGGTACATACACACACACTCCACAGGTAATTCAGAGTCACTAATCAACCTAAACGTACAGGAACCGAAAGAAAACCCACACAACACAGTGAGAATATGCAAAGGTCACACACACAGACACACAGACACAGACACAGACACACACACACACATTTGTATTTCTAACCTTGTGGGGACCTTCCATTCATTTCTATGGGACTAACCCTAATCCTAACTATGACAACCCTAACCTTTACCCAGCCCTAACCTTAATTAACCGTAAGTAACCCAACAAAACACAAAATTGAGTTTTCCCTTGTAAGGACACAACAAATGTCCCCACAAGGTAAAAATATCAGGATTCTATTACTTTTGTCCCCACAATGTAATATAAACACAGTATGTCATGGTACACACACACACACACACACACACACACACACACACACACACACACACACACACACAAAAAAAAAAAAAAAAGGATATGAATCTCCAGCTCTGACAGTACATGGCTACAGTGCTAACCACAAAGCCACTATCTGGTCCATGTCTGCCACAATTATTAATTTTTATATAAACTAAAACACCTCGCTGAAAGTCTTTTAAGCATAAAATAAACAAAATTTTCCTTCCACTCGATCCAGTTAAAAATATTTAAAAGCTTGTTTTTCGACACCCTAATAATTTATTATATTTGATCTTTTAACAGCTGTTAAGGCTGAATGATTCTAATGCCACGAAATACAATGAACTTCATTTTATGTTTCATTTTAATTCTTATGATAAATGCATACTGTAAGGCTTTCTCGGAAAAATGTTCATTTCTCGTAAAAAAATTAAGAAGAGTTCAGAGTAACACTTAGAACAATACATTTTTTAAATAATAAGATATTAATTAATTAATATAACTAGATGATAGCAACTAATTGTTTATATATTGTTTTAAGATAACGATATAAAATACCTCATCCCGGTGCCGTCACTCCTACCGTGGAATATGCAGGTACAAAGACTGGGGCAGAAAGGGTGTACAACGCTGAAAGAACACAGTAAAACAGACAGGGTGAGGATGTGAAGCATGGCTAAAAAACTCCAGATTCTCAGGCAAAACTCATTTAAAAGAAAAAAAAAACAAACGTTTTGCACAAGAATGCAAGTTTCGTATGAAGGGCACAGTGAGGCGCACGCGGAGTCAGAGTACAGTACAGATTAATTCGGATTATGCGCTTGCCGCACAGAACCTGGATTTAACCTTATGTTGCGCGGCATGTTGGTATAAGGCATGCTGATATCGGATCAGATGCTTGGCTTTACAGGCTGCTATTTACAGAACAAGGAAATTCTGATCTCAACGCTGCCCGTTCAATTAATGATATGAAGTTGGTTTGAAGAAATGCCAGAAATGACGCACAAGTTTTTAAAATTCAATAGCATTTCAACCACATGTGATTTACAAAACATAAACCAAGTGTAAATGTATAACTGCATGCCATTAATGATGCACACCCTCCGGATTTTGGATATTAATGTTTTAAATATTTGAATGTTATCAAATTCTGAACTACACGAAATTGTTTTGCTCTAATGGCAAAGAGTACATATCCGTTATTGCTCGGTTAAACTGATTAATTGTCATGTCCTGAAGAACACAATAGTCCTACTACTTTAGGTATTATATATTCATAATTGCATTTCTCACAAACACACACCACATGCCGATTTCATTAGTGCTGAAGTACGAGTACTTTGATTTTATTGGCATGATGCCCCTTTCAGGCAAGATAGACAGCAATGGATTATTGACATAGAATGTTAGTAACTTTCTTATTGTTAGGTTTCCATGGCAACATGTAAATTCACAGACCTTTAGCTGGGCGAAAGTTATATTCTCTTCTAAGAATTACGAGCTTGGTATTTAAAGAGAGAGGTTGACTGTGAGCTGCAGAAATTGCGAAGAAAGAGATTAATTCAGTTACAGTTGCTGATGAGAAAATTCTGATGAATGAGTGTTTGATGGAGGCAAATGATACCAGAGTAGGTGGATGAGAAAAGTAAGATGGAAGGCATATTGTTCAAAAAATAGGTACCATGTACAGAAGAGGTTCAGTGCAAGAAGGTAGAAGGACAGAGCAAGGGGGCACCCTGCAGCAGTGGTCCAGAAAAAGCTTAAGATGAGGCAGGCATTAAAAATAGCCACCATGGAAAGGCAGGTAATACCTTTGAAAAGAAGTAGCAGGTCAGAGAGTGAGAGAGAAAAGCTGAAGGAATTTCAAGTGCCAGAGACGGCAGCACTCAGTAAGAACTCCCACACTACAGGCGAGGGAGAGTCCTCTGATTTGAATACCTGACGGGGAAGACATGGAGAGCTTCGCAGAAAGACTTCCCCAGAAGGAAGGGTGGGGGAACCATTGAAATGAGAGCCATGCCAAAGAAGGACGTGTTCAGGCATTTTATGAATGTCTCTGACTGGACAAAGAGGAAGCAAGATCGGCAGCCTCAGCACGACAGAAGGCACACAGGGAGGCCATGGCCTAGAGTTGAATCTCAAAGGCGAAAAACAAGGCAGGCCATAACTGGAAGAGCACCTGAAAAGTTCTGTACCTTTAACTCTGTCTGAGGTTGAATACAACAGCAGGTGTTCAAAGAACAACAGCTCGTGTTCTGTGGGGAATGGTTGAAGGAGGAATAAAAATAATACTTAATAATAGTATCAAAATACTTAACTCGATAACTGCTATTATAGTTACTGAGCATCTTAATATCTTTTGTGTTTGTTTGAATGTTATTTACCATTGACAACTATTGGTCAATAACCACGATGGAGAGTATGGTGGGGTTCTGGGGTTCTCTCTTATGGTTCAACATAAGAGAGGTGTTTATTTGTACTCTAATCCTACCAATCAACTTTTCCATTGAATAGCACGCGATAGTCTCCCATGACCTTGATGTGACATTGTCTGATGTCCGATGGTCCATTATGAACACAGCGGCAAGTTTTTACTACATCATTGAAGTGAATTGTTTCGCACAAACTCTCACATATGTTTGATTAACCGAAGCAGCCTTGGACTGGGAACTATATATACAGTCTCAAGAGACTATATCAGATTGTGAATTGTGGGACTTGGGAAACGGTGAATACGGCAGAAGAAAGTGGTGCAGTCGTCATTCAATTGACGGGAGGAAACTCGAGAACTAGGGCGGGACTCAAATGCACAACTGAGACCACAATGCTACACACTGAGCCAAGCTATTGAATGACCCATAATATAGGCCTAATACAATACTACGAAACAATACTTAATACTGCACGTTCACAAAATAGCTGCAATATGATTCTATAAAGAGTCATAATATTTCTGGTACTCCTTCATTTTCACTTTTCAAACAAAATAATGCAAGTAGCCTGTATATTTCTTTCACCCGCAGTGTACACATATTGTCATGCAGGGGACGCAGTTTTGCTCTGCTGGCACTGCGGTGTCAATCAGAATCTCCACTCCACCCCTAATGACGTACCGGTAGGATTTACTACAGCATTCACCACGCTGCGGGCAGGAAGTAATGCTGTCTACGTAATTAATAAAAATATTTAACCTTGAAAAAAAAATAAAGGGTATGCAGTAGACGCCGACTTATTCAGCATGACATCCGTAACCCCGGCAGCGTCACACCTTAAACGGGAGCGCAGACGAAACGCGCAGTCGTCGCAATATGTGAAAAATGACATTGCAGATGGAGCAGAGCAGGTATGGTGCCAGAAACACGCTGCTTTGCTGATATTCTCATTCTGTACATTAGGAGGTCGCGGCACCTTAATGATATCTATTTTAAGCATTATAACAGATGAAGTCTGGCTTTCGTAGAGAAATACTCATGGAGGTGTACTGAAATGTTTTGGATTGATGTCGCGGGGGGCGTGAGGTGCTCTTTAAATAGATAAACAAGAAACATTTATGTATAAGATCTATATGTATATGTATATGGAGATCGGGTGTCACCGATCAGCGAGGCTGGCAGCCACCCAGCTAAATTTTGGGTTAGGAGAACGTTTTTCAAACGTTGTTTTTAGGTGGTTAGAACGTTCATGTCCAGTTTTCTGGACGTTCCAGGAACATTTTTGAAAAAATAAATAAATAAATAAATAAATAAATAACGTTATTTTAGAAACGTTCCTACAACGCTCTCTTTTAGTTAAGTTTCCCGATCCACGTTTTTTTTTTTTTAAGTACGTTACAGGAACGTTAGTTACCTAACGTCGCAACCGAACGTTTTGAGAACGTAATGAGAACGTTATTGAAAGTTGGAACGTTCCCTGTTTGCTGCGTAGCTGCGCTCTAGTTATTACTGCAGCGCAGTTGTTCTTGGTTCTGGATCCGGCCTCTTTGTGGGTCGATTCCCCTTCGTCGTCGTCATCATCATCATCATCATTCCCTTCATCACCCCCCTTCGTAGACCCAATTAATGTCACATCTCTGCTGAGTAAAACGTCGTAATGCACATTTATGACTCGTGCCGAACCACGACAGACGTTATGCCTATCAATAACTTTTGCTGACAACTTGAATATGAGGAATACTTTTAACTGAACCATATGTCATACCGTTACTTTGGTGTCTTGACTAAAGTGTTTCAAGTAGGTTGTTAATAAATTAGTAACTTACAGGTTGCCGGTTTAGAGCCCGCTGTTGCACACAAGAGTACTACACAAGTACTACATATGTACAAATGAGCAAGGAGAGTATAGCATCTACATGCAGTTGTTTTAAAGTTTCATTCAAAATTACTTACTGGTTTAGTATTTACACAGCGGAATGTTTACCAAAGCAGTTAAGACTCGGTACATTCCTTAAGTCAAGTATTAAAGCAGTCCATTAGTTGGGACTTGACAGCTTAGATTGAGTCAATAATGGTTATTCAACCATTGTGCTACCTGCCCGCAATGTTTAATTCTGAGCTCAGATTTCCAAAGTGACGTACACCAAGGCCAATACAAAGTTCTCACTTGTACCTGTTGCTAGAAGACACTGAATTGTGTTTAAACTTGTATTAATTTGTGTGGTGTATGCATTTCATCAAGGCAAATTGCAGGTCAGTGCATCGCTTATCATAATAAGTGAAACTGTATGTAACATTCCTACCTTTACAAGATTCTAAAAAAGTCTTCAGAAATACAAAGTGCAGGTAATATACCAAATTGGTCTCAAGATGTAGATTTTACAAATGATTACATAATAAAGGCAGGTGATAGACTCAAATACAGGGAAAACTCTAAATATTGGAGTAATATTAAAAATAAAGAGATTTAAAATACATATGCAAATCTCCACAGAGAATTGCAGCAAATGCTTTGGATAGGTGACAGAGTACAGAGTGAATCCTCGTGAAATGTTTGGGGGACTGTGGTAATAAAATCATGTTCTAAACCAGGCAGATGTCAGATGGAGGCCAGAACCCCACCAGCTAGGCCCCCTGGATGACTGCGAAAGGCTGGGGACCCTGTTTGGAGAGGTGAACAAGTGCCTGAGGGCGGTGGGCTTTGCCCAGTTCTACTTCGGGGACAAGGTTGTTGAGCCAGTGGTGGTAGTCTTCTTCTGGGTGATGCTGTGGTTCCTCGGCATCCAGGCACTGGGCCTGGTGGGGGCTCTGTGCATTGTCATCATCTACATCCAGAAGTAATTCTGGGTGGAGGAGTATGTTCCTGTCTTCTCCTACATCGTCTGTGGATTTTTCACACTACTTAACCTGCAGGAGACCTGTGGACACCGCTAAAGTGCCTTGCATGGAGTTTTCAACAAATTTAAGCATGAAGAAGTTTGGTAGCATTTTTTTAAGTCATTTGGTGTGTTTTAAATCTGTTTTATAAATATCTGCATTTTCATATGATTAAAAAGGTACAAAAGTACTGTTGGAGATTCTCCACTGTTTGTAGGAAGTACTCTTCTTGGTAAATGAGACTTTAGAGCCATCATTGCTTCTTGCAGGTATTAAGGACCTTCTAGCATGACTCCTACACTTTCAAGCTTCTGCTAAGAATTTATCAGTTCATTATTTTGCAGTGTAGAATATTTACCCAGATCCTCAAAAAAGACACAATGTATGAAACTGAAGGTCTTAAATTTCAACTCAGGTTTACCTGGTCACTTTATAGTGGTGATTCTTTCCTGCCTTTATTCATGGCCCACACACATTTTTTATTTAAAGATTTTAAATGCTTTGTTGCCACAGAGTGGGCCTGTTGTGGGCTCATTGCGATTGTTCCTGAGACCTATGCAGCAGTGGCTTGGAAATGAAACCTGCGCTGTGGTTTCACAACAGAAGGGAAGGTTTAACTGAAAACGACTTCGTAGTACTGTTTGCCTCTGGGTGAATCTTCAGGCGTTCAGCTGAAAATGTGTGATCACTAACTCATGTGATTGTATGGACCTGTTTTGTGCCACTGTTTTTATTTCAAAATGAGGTGAGATGGGCTGAAGTGTCACAGCCTGACATGAATGTGATGAAGGGTTGGACCATCTGAATTATAGCTTTGGCAGTGGATTAAAGGGACTTCGCAGCATCTACTCACCATCTTAATGGGGTTCATCGAAACCGCATTCGCCTTTTTAACGTTGCGTGTGTAAATGTGCATGGTGCCTCAAAAAGATTCGGGAATATAAATGTCTTAGTCAGGGCCCTTTGTCACCATGTATTGGAAAATCGGTTGGAGGATGGATGAATGGATAGTCATCTGATCAGTATGAAGGGGATGTGGTGGATTGGTGGTTAGTACTGTAACCTCATATCAGCTGGGTTCAGATTATCCCTACTGTATACGGGTGCAATTTGCATGTTCTTCCTGTGTTTGCCTCAGATTCCTCCAGTTTCCTACCACAGCCCTAAAAACATGCAGCTTGATAAACTAGCGTCTGTAAATTTCCTTTTGCGTGTGCCCTGCGATGGACTGGCATGCAAACCAGGGTGTCCGGCTACCTTGTGCATTTCATTGCCTGAGATAAGCTTCAGGTTCACCACAACTTTCTACTGATTAAGTGTCTTGAAAGATGGGTGAATGCTCAGAATGATATGCAGATATGTTGTGAGTCGTTTAGACAAAAGTGCATCAGTGCCTACTGCTGTATAGTGCATCTTTATGTCATCCTTGAAGATAAAATATAATAAAAAAAAAAATGCAGCACCAGAAAGTGAGAATGAGACTCATTCCTAAGTAGAAGCTAGGCAAAGTATGCTGACTGTTCACAGCAATTAACACAAGTAATCATGGATCTAATGAGCATTTAGTCCACACTGCAAACGGGAAGGACATGCAACAGAGGAAAAGTTTGATATCAGGTATCAAGGTTGAGTAGAACTATAAGATTGTTGTCTTGTTTCACTCTGTAGGCAAACGCGAGCTGGAATAGCCTGAGCCACACCTCATGTAAATTGATCTTTTCACATTTGCACGATATGTGGCAGTGTGAATGGCTTCAGGTACAGTGTAGTTCCATTGGTGTTTGGCAGTTTTAACTAGCTAACTTAACTACAACAGGAAGAACATCAGTAAGATTAAAGTGATATTAGAAAGCTTCTTAGATTTTTTTTTCCCCCATTTTATTTGTGGTGCGATTCAGCCCAAAGCTTCACAACATTATTAAATAAAAACTATGCCCATCACTTACACAACAGCAGGTGCTTCCCAAGTGTTCAAGTGTATCTTTACATTTGCATGACTCAGAAATGGCGTAACTCTGGCTGAAAGGCAGTTTTCCTTATGACACCTTTAGCCAAAGCAACGAGGTGTAAGCCGTTCGTATTCAACTGCTGAAGAACATCTTCATTGTATTTGCTTATTGCCTGAATAACTAACACTACTTTGCCTCACAAAGAATGACGAAGGCCATTTGGGTAGTTCGCAGCTCGGTGAGTCACCCGCTTCCTCAACCAACAGCAGTGCCACTGCCTGAAGTTTTTGTAATATTTTTAATCTCTACCCACCATGGGATCAGCAGCCCTACTTAAAGCTAAAATCCATAATAAACCTGGAAACCCTCAGCGTTTAAGAAATTCCCACATTCTTTGAGGCAACAGCATTTTTTAAGGCATGTAAACTGTCTGAAGAAATGATGTTACGTCCTATGCAGGCCAGAGGTCAAACAAACTAAAGCCGTTATAGCAGGCACCAGATAAAGAAGACACTGGGTGTACACTGTTGTTTGATAATGTTCCCTGGTCAGCTACCCTGGTTTACAGTGCCTCACATAGAACACACTTTACACATTCAACTGTTTTGGCCGGACAAATATACTCTCCCTGTGCGTTGACTGACACCCCATGGCCACAACCACTTTTACAAATCAGTTAACAAGGACTTTACCGAAGCATGGGCCTAAAGTATCCGATGTTTCATGATGAAGTGTCTTAAGCACAAGCAAAGTTAGAGTTGACAGAATTATACATCGATGCAAATCAGAACTACAACTGCTATCCTTTGGTCAAATACATTTAAACCAGAGATTACCTAATAAGAACCACCAAAAAATAAGTCATCACAAAAATTAACCTCATATTTTAACAACTTTACATCATTGGGGTCTCATCTACATGTATGGACTTGATAGCAACTTCAGATGGAAGCCATAGACAGAAAACAAAAAACATTTTTTTTTTTTTTGATCCCCAGCTCTAAAATTAACACTTGAAAGCTCAGTCAATTGTAAAACATACTGCAGCAGATAAATTCCAAAACTCAAAGGTACATTCTTCAGGAAATTACATAAAACTGAGTATTGTTCATTTACCGCACACGAGAATATTCACAAATGTCAGCCATTCTGACAGGACTGGGCATTACTGGATCAGCCAGCAGGTGGAGCCAGGTAATGGAGGCCCGATATCCTTCAAGATCCATAAGCAGACCTATGTTGTTTACAAAATGTGCTTTGGGGTATTCCAGCAAATCGTTTTTCTGAATCCCACCCCAAAGACTTGTGTCTGAGGGTGAACTGGTGGCTCCAAATGTGGCTTTGTTTGTTTGTACTGAGGGGATTTGTGAATGCTCCAAGAAGGCTGTTCCCCGCTGCTGCTCTGCACATATTCAGGGTCTCAGTCACTGTAATTTGATTAGCTGTCACTGAAAATGGACAAGTGGTCACAAAAGTGACATTCCCCTCTTGGCCCTAGCAAGAAGGTAGAAAAATGGTTTTCCAAGCCTGCGTTTTTGCGGAGGGTCATCTACAATTTTTATCATGTGACTACAAAGCACAGCAAACACCAGCTTTATCAATCTACTGCAGGGCTATGGCTGCTAATCGTGTCTGTCTTGGAACAGAAGTTGCACATCTTCCCTGTAAGCATGTTTTATCATTTTAATGCAAGCCACTCCATACCAAACGAGGACAAGTCTCAAACTTACATGCTAAAATTATGTTTACTCCATTCAACACGTTCCCTTAGATAGGCACACTCATCACTGTGGAACACCCTTTTCAAAACCATTGTGGTGGACAGAAGTACAAAAGAATGCTTTTTTTTTTTCCCCTTAACAGATTTCTTGCCATATGCACTTGGCAATACCACAGGTCAGAACTCATGAGAAAGCAATAAATCTGAAAGATTAATTAAGGTAATTTTCTCATTTCAGGCCAAGTAAATAAGCATGTTTTGATCAACTTTGAGAAACCAAGGGCTGCTCCAGTATTGCACCAAATAAGAATGAATAATTAAATAAACAAATAAATAATGAATAAAACTTTTCACTGCTCTACTTTAAAACAGGTCCCTCCAGCACACAGTATTATGGGGATTTACAGAAGATTCCTGTGACGGTGATTTGTTACGGTAAACCAGAGGAAAGAATTACAGGAGGTTAAAAAGGGTGTGTACATCCCTGAATTCAAATTAATGATATAAAATTGCTAATGTATAAAAGTATCAGCGCATCTCTCATCACCTTCTTCTCTGGCTCACAGAGGAATCCTGCAATTTAGCTGTGGCTAAACCCTGCACCCCCGTGTGGGGTTACAGGTGACTTGGCCTTCCCTTCCTGTACATTCATTGCAATCGCCCCCTCTGTTGTTCCTCTTCATGTATTCGCCCAGAGACCCCCCCCCCCCCCCCCCGATGAGCGCGCAAACACGACTCCGGCCAAACTGGAAATTGCACTTGATTCAAAAACGCCCGTATCGGAAACACGGGCCACATGAGAAGAGTAATGGCAGATTCCAACTCCCTTACCCCTAAACACACCGAATTAAAGAAAGTATTGAAATGACTACTAAGAGGGGACTGAACAAACATCGCTCCTAATGAGACATGAAAATGCAAACTCGTAACATTCTGAGTGATGTTCTGGGCTGGTGATTTATGTTCTAACATCTATCAGTGCTGCGTCTGTATTAAATCGACATCTTTAAACTGAATGCAATCACATCACCAAACGGCTTCTGTCAGCAGACGTGTCAGTGAACCTGGACAGCATATCTGGGATTTAATTCTGGACTTTGTGCTCCACCGTCTCATCCGAGACTATCTATCGTGACTTTCCGAGCAGGAGGTGTCATCAGGGTCCCCCGGGGGGGTGTCCAGCAGCAGGTTGGTCAAGCCGTTGCTTTCTGAGTCCCCCGTGTCCTCAGCATGCGCCCCAACAAAGTCATTCTCCCACTCCAGCGCATTGGAGTCCTCAGAGGCTGAAGCCGGCCCACTGCCCGCCTGGCCTCTCGGCAGGAGCGCTGCTCGGAGAATGTCCTCCTCGGTGCGGGAGCGCTCGCGAATCACAGCCCACCGCGTCATCCCTGCAGAAAGATCCCGGCAAATGCAAAACCAGCCTCTGCCAAACATACCAGCAGTCTTCTACTACCCGATGCAACCCAGTCCTCATTTAAATGAGGAGCTTTAGCTAATTGAATTAGTGGGGATGCATCACTTATAAGAAAAACAAATCTAAAACCCATTAGTTGTGAAATAGTGTACCTGCACTGACTTTCATCTCAATGTAGAGCATCGAAACAGATATTCAATATTTACAGAGCAAAAAAAAATAAAAAATACATGAAAACCATGCTAAATGTTGATTAATGGAAGCTTTACGGGTTCCTCTAAAAGCTAGTTTTCTAAATGTCCTCTTTAGTCTACGTGCCATACGGCCCTGACCCCGAGCTCATGTCTAGCAATGAAGACCACAAAGGCTCACCCTCCTCATCCTCCCACTCCAGATCCAAAGAGGTGCCGTCGTCATTGGTGGAGCGTGTGCGGCTAGTGAAGTCATAGCTGCTCTCTGTGTTGGGCGTGGCCACGTTTGTCTCTGAGGAAACCCCTGGTGGGACAGGTGGCATGAAAAGAACCGTTAGCACAGAAACGCCTCATCCTGTGCCGTCTCCCCGTCACAACGAGTGCCGCCTCTCCAGGCACACATCAGAACACCAATCTTGAAAGTATACAGTGTGCTCCACCCCAACTGCCATAGATGGCACCTGCCAGAACACCCAGTGGAGGGGGGAAGAAAAAAAAACAAAATTTCAGTACCCTGAGTCACACTTCAAATGTGTTTTCAAAAGCTGTGCTTCCATTTTTCATGCCATTTATGTTTCACATCATGGTTGTAATTAAACGTGAACCAGAAAGTTACATGCAATTCCTTCGTTAACATAAACTGATATCAACTTTTTGTTGGTTCCAAATTTTCAGATAGCTAAAAAAGCACCGCCTTTATTTCATCTGACTGCACCCTTTTGAAATAACATTTCCAAACAGGGGCTGTCAGTCCCTACTGAGTTTTCACTGATTATGTGAAACATTTCAGTGTTACAGTAGACTTCTTTTTCCCTGTTCATGCCTCATAGTTTGTGCAGTACAGATGCACCCGTGAGTAATTTATGTTACAGCTGGTATGGACCCTGAGATTCTGAAAGGTAAAATTCAGCTCTCTGTTCAAACTCCACTTTTCTCTGCAGTAAAACACCCCATAGTCAAAGAGCAGACCACTGCAAGTAATTGCTAACATCTATTACATTTAAAATAAATTAACTTGAAACATAAAGGAAACGGCTGAAACTTTTCAAATAATAATTTAACGCTTTCTCTGAAACACTACAGTATAAAACATAAGTGACATCTCACCCTGGCCTAACTCATGAGTGACAGCTCAGTTACTCCCCGCCCCCAGGCCACACCCATCCTTACTCCTCCCAATGCCATAAAATACTCACTACTGCTCCTAAACAGATCCTTGGTATTCTTTGGGCATGCCTCACCGTCACCCGCACTGGCCAACCTGAGGAATCGACACAATGGATAACAAAACAACACCTGCCACCGTCACAAACTGATTAAAATGACAAATTAGTGTATGAAATACACACACACACACACACACACACACACACACACACACACACACACACACATGAGAAATATTAAAAGTAACTTTCTTAAATAGGGTGTTGCTGGACACAACCTACATTGATGAGCATTAGTTTTTTTGTCAAAATTGTATAAGGATGCCTATCTGTTTATAACACGGAATAGGCAGGACATCTGTGATCTAATTGTGTTTTTTTAAAAGGATCTATTTCAGGGCCAAGTCACCAAGGGCTTTGGTCCATTTTTGCTCACCCTTTGCTTTCAAGCTATTTGCAGCTGCGCCTTGTAGTTTTCCAGCTCAATGAGTTCCTGAGTGTCCCAAGACACTTAGCATTTATCGCAAGGAGACGTGCAACAATCTTATATCTATTTGTCTTTTAGGCTGGGAGCCAGTAGGTCTGGTATAGATCATGCACCGGTCAATGTCACACTGGTGAAAAAGTTTTTTTAACTGGTGGTGGTGGCGATGTCTGGTCCACAAATAACCCACTCACATTTTCTGATGGTCTGAAGCACCAACATTTCCTGCTTCAGCCTTCTCTCTTCCCATCAGCTGCTTTTAAAGACAGCAGAATCTTAGCAAACATTTTTGGGTAGACTCTACTGCTTTCTTGTATCATCCTACAAGCATGAGATACAAATGTGCGGATTTACATCTGTCCTTCATTCACACCCTGCCAATTTATTTATTCAAAACTTTTACAGCTCACCTGTAATTTGTGGAAAACATGAATACATTACTGGTTTAGCAGGGTCACTGGATTATGATATTGCATAAATTTAAGTTGTCAGACAGGCAGTAATCTGCATAGCAACTCTTAAAAGATGTGGAAAAAAAGAAAATAGATGAGTCAAACAGAAATCAAAAGGATGGGTTTCATTGGATGCATGGACATGTTGCCCAATCACATGTAGAGATATTGGGCAGCATGACCATGCATCCAGTCACATGTAGAGAAGGAACTGGTTGCCAGTCATTGAGAACTCAAGCAGTAAATGGAGCCAAATTAGATGCTCATACTGCTGAAAGATTAACTTGGTTGGCCAACAGCTCTATCTTTATAGGATGTACTGAAAAATAAACACACCGCAGCAACCGGTTGGGCCAACTTGGTTCAGAGGTCTTGTCATTCCTTGAAACAAATTACTGGATGTCTCTGCTCTCTATCTAATGAGCCCTGCAAAGAACCCACCCACCATCTGAACAGGGAAGGATATGATCGGTCTCTCTGCAGGAAAGGGTAGGGCTACAGGCATACAAGCCAAAGAGAATCTAGGTCACAGGATAATATATCCAGACAGGGTTTGCTAGGGTAAGAATGGCTGACTCAGGGACAGACACTGCACATAGGCAAAAAAACAGTGCCATAACACCTTTTAAAGGGCAGGGCAAAATAAGATGGCCCGTCGGGGGGGGGGGGGGGGGGCAGGAGGGCGGGGGGGGGGGCCTCGGCGGGGGCCCCCCCCCCTGGGCATACTTGGCCTGGGGGGCCCCCCG
>JAACJT020010593.1:0-15351 GCA_009936485.2 Gymnarchus niloticus | reverse complement strand
TACAGACTACACAGTGTAGATGTACTGTTTGAATGAAAGCACTCTACAGACTACACAGTGTAGATGTACTGTTTGAATGAAAGCACTCTGTTGGGCAATTGCCTTAAAGTGTCATTTTTATTGGTACAATTCTTATTTTTGGCTGTATGTCTGGTGAATAACGTGTAACACAAGTATTTAATTGCTTGTAAATCAATTCTAATATGATTAGAAAAATGCATTAATTTTCCAAACTGTTTACCATGGACATGCAGGTTATGCAAAACAGCAGATGGCATAAGGCTGGGGTACACCCTGGTCAGGAAGCCAACATGTAACTTTGATTTTGTATTGTCATATGAATAAACATTGAGATGAGGTAGTTTTCCAGTTCTCTAATCAATGTTTATGTCATGCAAATGGATAAACAATTTCCGAGAATCACATTTTGCTTTGTATTCTTATCATCATTGTTATTATCATTGTCATCATCATCATCATCATCATCATTTTCCTGATACTTTTCCTGCTGAGGGTCTTTTCCAGGGCCATTCCTAGATGTTTCCAAGCCATCTGTGAGATGTAGTTCTTACAGTGTGTCCTGGGTCTTCCTTGATGTCTTGCCCCCCCCCCCCCCCCCATGCCTGAAACAGCTCACTTGGAAGCCATCCAAGTGGCATTCTTACAAGATGCCTGTACCACATCAGTTGTCACCTCTTGATCCAAAGGAGCAGCAGCTGGATCTCTGATCCCCTCATTTTATTGTGGACAGTGAGTCCAACAACCCTGTGGAGAACCCTTGTGGCCACTTGTACTCACGATCTTGTTCTTTCTGTCATTACCCAAAGCTCGTGACCAGAGGTGAGGATACTGACATGGATTGCATGGTAAACTACGAGTCTCGTTTTATAACTTAATTCTCAATTCACCAAAACATACCTCCTCAGTGCTTACAAAACTGCAGTCACCCAATGTATCCACCTGGCAATCTCATGTGAACAAGATCCCAAAATACAGTCCTTCACTAAGGGCAGACTCTCGCCTCTCATCTAAAAGAAGCAATCCACTCTTTTTTGAGAGATTGCATGGCTTTTTGATCTGGACGTGCTGATTCTCATCCTCGCTACCTCACACCTGGCACCAGATCACTCAAGTGCAGCCTGGAGCTCCTGTTCAGATGGAGCCAAAAGCATGGTATCATTTGCAAATAGCAGAGATATGACCACAAGACCTTGTCCAAGATGAATTTAAAGCTATGGCTGCTACTTGATATTCTGTATAGGCAAATCACAAACAAGAGAGAAGACCTCAGCTGGAAGGTAACATTCCACAGTCCCAAAGTTATAGTATTCATGGCCAGAGTTTAATGTGTCTGAGACCTTCCCACTCATTCCTGTTACCCAAAAGGAGATTCACTTGACAGAGGCCCTAAAAGGAGCGTAAGCTCCAGGCACATAACTCTGTGGATCATCAAGATGTCCGAACCCCGGCCCCCACCACGCTTGAGTCACAGTCCTCTGAGGGGTTTGTATTCTTCCGTTTAAACATTTAATGGAGTTTTCTCCTATTGGCTCTTAAAGAAACAAAGCGTATTTGTCTTCACCTTCTCTAGCTTATGTGGGTTTCTCTATTTCGGTGGGGAAATAAACTTTTATTTAAAGATGGTTAATGATTAATACAATCAGAAGCAGAAGTTAACCTATAACTAGTGTAAAATTCAAATGTCATTTTAGAGTTGAATATAGCACAGTATTGACACAGATCTTTTGCTCTGATATTTCTGTTACATCCATCTTCTAACCCCTAATCCTGGTCAGGATCATCTGGGGTCTTGGAGGCAGTACAGGGCCCAAAGTAGGGGAACACCCTGGATCGGATGTGCAGTAATACAGTACTGTATAACGTTTAAAGCTATTGATCAAGCAGTAAATCTAGGCTTCCTAAGAAAAAAGCAAGATCTTGTTGAATGGCTAGAAGAACAGAGTTTTGATTCTCAAAAATCTCCACAGTGACACCCCAGCCATTCTATATGTTGGTTAAAGTTCATCACCACCTCATTGAATTTGGTAACTGACTTAAATACCTTTGTAATGTACTGATTAGCCAACCAAGGCATGCCAATGTTTGCATGCAACAAATACATGGATTTATTGGATAGTATCTGAAAACACTGAGGTGACTTGAGGAGACAACAAATCAAACACAAAATAAAACTAGGCTTTTTAACAGCACAGCTTGTAATTTATTTCTGCAAATTCATTGCACATGTTCTTGCACAATTTACAGTTTTGAGTTGGCCAAAAGCACTACGAAGGTGCACTTGAGCAATCCCTGGAGTTGGTGCAGCACATATCTGGGAACCATAACTTGACAGCTGTTTATAATCCCATGTGTATGTGAACCAAGAAATCAGAATTCTTTCCAATCTGACATCTTTAGGATTCAGTATAGCAGACCGACATATTCATACACTTCGGTATGTTGGTCGGCCTTTACCTTGTAAGCATGGTCAACGTGGTGGATTACCACAGACAGCCTGGCAGAAAGAGTGGAATCTAAATAAGATATTGATGTATCTTCAGAGATGCATGGTTTGGATCGACCATCTGTACTGCAGAAGATCATTTCCATATTAGGTTTTGGGAGGGCACAGTGAATACGAGGACAAAACAAATAAGGCCTGCTTGGTTTTTTTTTTTTTTTAGCTTTGCAAAAAGAAGGTGGAGTTAAACACATGAACAGATCCTCAAAGGTGAAAAGCAGGCTACACAGCCAATGGAAAGCGCAGATACAGAAATTCTGATTATATGCTGGCAGGTCCATTTCTCAATATTTAAAGAAATGCCTTGCCCTTGTTTTCTCTTCTCTTTTGGCAGCAGTACCACACGGTTCTTAAAGCCTTAAAGTCATGGCTACTGCAGGACGGGTAAGAATGATCATATGTAAATGCATTCTCTGCCTTATATTTGAACTTTATTTTGAAAGGTTTAAAAACACTGACTTCATGTTTTCTAACCAAACGTGAACATTCTATTTTGCTGTTTCACAAATGAAGTTGCTATTGAAATTATTCAGCACATCTAGTAGAGCATATGGTTTACTCGTAAGGAAACTGGGATTTTTATCCACTTTCTTCTTCTTCATAGTCTCTGACTTGTTTCTGAACTCTCCGAGAATTCTTTGTTTTTCCGTTTTTGGAGGTTTAATATTTGCAATACACACTAGTATTGTTTGTGAAATTCTTTCTTTGAATGTTTAACTTATTATGCATTAATCAGATGTTAAATACTATTTCAAATTTTCAAAATGCATTTGTAATCTAAAATCATCTCATATTACTCATATAATTAACATAATAATTGTTATTTGTAATTAGATTATACATTTTAGTTAAAAATGTAAACATAACTAAAATATTGCACAGGTTTCCTAATGGCCTCTCATCGGATTCCATATTTAACATGAAATTGCTTCTAAATGTACAGATTAAATTAACCTGAGACAGCCCTGAATGATGCATTTACTGAAAGTGTCTGGTATCCTGATATAAAGGGTTAAAAATGATTATGTGTTCTTAGGTGATCAAGTGCAAGGCCGCTGTTGCTTGGGAGCCAAACCAGCCACTGGTCATTGAAGAGATTGAAGTGGCCCCACCGCAGGCACATGAAATTCGTATCAAGGTGAGAGATGCACCCTTCACTGCTCTTGTTTCTATGAACAGGGTACTTCTACCTTCAGCGAAATAAAGTTATGCAGTTCTCAATGTCCTATGGCCGATTTTCTCACCTCTACATTTTGGGGAAGCGTAGATTTGGCTGGAAAGTTGGTGGCGACAAAAACAATCTTTGTGTTTTGACCAAAATAGTTTTTTTTTTTTTTTTCTCAAACGATGTCTTCTGTTTTACATGTGTGAAAATTGGTAGGGATATTTTCAGCTTTTATGAGAGTTGGACAGGACATATCCCTACCCTCCCTATTAAAATGTTTACCCATGATACCAATAATACAAGACATTATGGCCTACCTGCTCCAAATGCATGATGGTTATTGCAGTCCAATATGATTATAATGCACTTTTGCCTTCTTGAGCACAGGTGGTTGCAACTGGGGTGTGCCACTCAGACTTGTACCATCTATTTGAGGGGAAGAATAACGAAGGTTTCCCTGCGGTGTTGGGGCATGAAGGTGCCGGCATTGTGGAGAGTGTGGGACCTGGAGTTACCGAATTCAAAGCAGGTTAGCAAGATCTAATGCAGTGCTTCTCAACCCAGTCCTCAGGGACCACAGCCAGTCCATGTTTTTGTTCTACTACACACCACCTGCACATCTAATCCAGGTAATCAAAGACACTGTCAGCATTTGAGAAGTAAGTTCAAGTATGTAGGTGGTAGAACATAATGAAAATGTGGACTGGCTGGGATCCCTGAGGACTGGGTTGAGAAGAACTGATCTAATGTGTCATCACTGACGCGAACCATATCTTATTTCATAGTTTGACCTCTGAAAAAGGATGATAAACCTTTGAGTATGACCAATTCAAAAATGATGTGATCCTTTCCAGGCGACAAGGTCATCCCACTCTTCCTTTCTCAATGTGGGGAGTGTCGGTTCTGTAAGAGCCCTAAGACCAATTTATGTGAAAGAAGTTGGTGAGTTCAAGCTAACTGAGAAAGCGTATCTTTCATAGGCGTCTCACAGAAATGCCAGTCTGAATAGCCTTTTAAGCTCTATTGTCAGCTTTATAAAGGAATAAAAGGTGTAAAATAGTTTAGTAATGGAAATAATTTTCTTAAGGAATTGCTTAACTGCTGATTTATGATAAAACTTTCAAATACAACTCTTTTGAAGGACCATGAAATTCACGGCTAAAACTGTTCAGAATAATATCAGGTTAGATTAGCTTACCTTTACTCATGTTCGAATAACAATGGTATGTCCTGCTATGTTACTCAAAAGTACCTGTATGCCTATCAACAGGTCAAATGAGCGGTATGATGTCATGTCAGACATCGATTCCCGCTTCACTTGCCGTGGGAAGAAAATCTTGCAGTTTATGGGCACCAGCACCTTTTCTGAGTACACAGTGCTGAACGAGATCGCTGTGGCCAAGATCCATGACTCTGCCCCCCTGGACAAGGTGTGCCTGCTGGGCTGTGGGGTTTCCACAGGATACGGAGCTGCTGTTAATGCAGCTAAGGTGGGTGTAGCAATTGCGCTATTTTAATTTCAGATCAAGTGTTTATTCAAGTAAGATTTACTGTGCTCCTAAGTTAGGGACTTGATGTCTTTTTAAAAGCTTCAAAGCCCATTAAATCATGATTGCACTGTAATTATTTAACAGCACATGATGCTTAATAATGGCCTTTAAACCCATGCTTTGTTTATAAATGGACTCCAACTGATCCCTCAGGTGGAACCTGGTTCAACATGCGCTGTCTTTGGCCTGGGGGCTGTGGGGCTGGCTGCTGTGATGGGCTGCAAAGCTGCCGGGGCAGCGCAGATCATTGCTGTGGACATCAACAGAGACAAATTCGAGAAGGCTAAGGTGTTTGGGGCCACTGATTTTGTGAATCCTAAGGAGCACAGCAAACCCATTAGCCAAGTGCTTGCCGAGATGACCAATGGTGGTGTTGACTTCTCCATGGAGTGTGTTGGCAACGTAGAAGTCATGGTGGGTCTAGTTGATGCAAAGAATACCAAGATATGAAAAGACTTTTTTACATGTTTCTCAGCAAACAGGGAAGGTTCCCATAACTTTCAATAACGTTCTCATTAGGTTCTTAAAAGGTTCAGTTGCAATGTTGCATAACTAACGTTCCAGTAACGTTTTTAAAATGCAGATCAGGAAACTTAACCAAAAAAGAGCATTGTAGGAATGTTCTTAAAGTAATGTTTTTAAAAACAGCATTCCTGGAACATCCAGAAAACTGGACAAAAACATTCTAACAACCTGAAAGCAACGTCTTAAGAAGTTCTGCTAAGCTAAAATTGTTAGCTGGGTTATTGCATCTAGGAATGTTTACTATCTTCTATTGCGTCCCCTCATCCCTTTAGAGAAGTGCCCTGGAATCCTGTATAAAAGGCTGGGGAATCAGTGTCTTAGTGGGGTGGACTGATCTGCACGACTTCTCGGCAAAGCCCATCCAACTCATATGTGGGCGTACTTGGAAGGGTACTCTGTTTGGAGGCAAGTTTGTCTGTTCCTTGTGGGGAAGAGGCTCAAATTTTTAGAAGCCATTACATCATTACATATCAAAGCATTGCTTTCAACTGTGATAAAACAGACAACTAATTGATGTCAACCCCTACACCAAAGCGTTACATGATTATTTGTATATAAGTGCATACATAAAAGCATGAGAAAACTGGCAAATAAATGATATACAGTTCCATTCTTTACTGTGAGAAGCATACCTCTATGGCTATCTTAAATGGATTTATGCTGTTTGAACAGGCTTTAAGGGTAAGGATGGAGTGCCCAAGTTAGTCAACGAGTACATGGCCAAGAAGCTGAAGCTGGATGAGTTTGTGACACACACCATGACACTCGACCAAGTCAATGATGCCATTGAGCTCATGAAATATGGAAAATGGTACGCATTTGAAACATGATCCCAATCCTGTTTATTCCACTTATCCATGACTTTGGGAATCCAAGCCAAAAAATGCACTGCTATATATAAAAAGCTGTCTTTGAAGAGGTAACTCTTGGAGTCTTAGAACTTCTACTGAATTAGCAACTAGTGACAGGTGAAATAGATGAAACGATTTTCTAGCCACTGAAGTCTTGAATCAAACATCAAAGAAAAAACAGTACATTGCAGTTGTGGAGACCTAGGATTATGTATCTCTGATATCATTTGTAAATCAAATCAAGATATTTGGTACACTGGAGATCAAAGGCTCATCTGTGCTCATTTGTGTTTCAGCATTCGAACTGTACTGAATGTGTCACCACAGTAAGAAGACTGGAGCCACAATATACCATTTATATATGAATGCTCTAATTGCATGTGATATTCTCACTTCAAAGCTTCATTTCAAGATAATAGATCCCTATAATAGTACTTTTACTCTTTCTAATCTTCTCTAATCTGATCTTTCTAATTTCCTGCATTTATATTGATTGCATAGAATGTATATGTATAGAAATTATATAAATGGCATTTAATGTATAAAATTGACTTTTGTGTCATTTTTTATTAAACAAACTTTTATTTACAGAGCCAGGTAGTAACCAGTTTTGTTATATGTTTAATACTTAGTATGTACCACAGACTGGACCTGAAGAACCCCAAAAGTGAGTTCAAGAAAGATAAATAAATCAGTAAGTCTAAGCCACACAGACTCGTAGTTTACCAATTAAACTGTAGCATTTCTTGTTGGACTGAGTCTTTCAAAGACTTCTGCTATATGACTTATTCAGACTAACCTGTCCACAGATGTGAGACCATAATGCACAAATGAATTTTGCATTAGCCCAGTATTATGTCATAACTTTCTCTAATTGTTTCTGGCCACATGGACCAAAAATGATGTGTTTTGATGATTCTTACCAAATTTTGGTGAATCTTACCAAAGCCCGATGTCCAGATGAAGAGATTAACGATTGTCCTAAATGTTTACTGTGATCCCAGACATGGGCTTTGGAATGCCGAGGATAAATTATGAAGAAAAACGACACTAAGGTGCTGAAATGATGAGCACAGTCTCCATCGCAAATTATAAGAGCTCTGAGGCAATCAGAAGAGAGAAAACAGAAGACCAAATCTTGCTATTTCTTTCAAAACATGACTGCACACAGTAGCTTTTACACACACTAATAGGACCACTTACTTAACAAGCCCACGTCCTTCAAATCTCTGCTAATCCCATTCATTTTGCATTAAAGTACATAATATTTGCTAAACCATTTAATTCACTTGATTGATAAATTCCTAAAATTTACACCTAGTTTGCATGCCATGAAAAACATCCTTCATGGCACAGTTAATAAAAAGATTTCATTCCATTTTTATTTCCGGTTTGTTGACCTAGTATACCTTCCCTATTATAAAATAAAACAAAAATTCACTACTGCTTTTTTAAATGGCATTTATCTGGCATTTATCTGGTCCTCATATCTCAAAAAAAAAAAAAACTGAAGCTCTCCTGGAATTTAAAACTGGTTAATTGTTTGCATTGTTCAAGCATTTAAGAAAGGTTTTTCAGGTAATGCCCACAACTAACCTCCGTAATATGGAAATTTATGATGAGAATGATGGATCTTCCAGCTGTCAACACTCATGGAGCTTGCATGGTTTCTTTGAATTTGTTTGGGTTTTTCATGATTTCCCCTCATAGTTCTCTGTGTGCCATGTGAGGGACTAAGCTCCAGGACCACTGGCAGAATTTAAATAAAACTATAATGGAAAGGTATTCAATGCTATCATATACTTCAACCTACAGGATCTTTAAGACTTCATTCATGAAATGAAGTCTCAAAAATACATCAATGGAGAATGCACAACTTGTGGATTTGGAAAATATGCAGTGTTGTATTATTTAAATTCAATATCTTACATTTTTAGCCTGCCCATTTATTCATACAGCACATGTTATGTATGTATATGTAGATATGCAAACCACCCTCATAAAATAATTTAATTTCAAATGTTCCTGAATTTTGTTGATATTTTGCATATGTCAGATTATTGAGTTTAATTCAAGCTTCAGTTATATAATAACAACCAGTACAATAGCCATAGTGAAATTCTTTTCATGCTTTCCCATCTTCCTCTCCAAGTTGAGAGCCAAGGGCCAGTGTAAAGACAGCCAGTGTCTGGCACCCCTGGTTCCCTTCAGCTTAAGGGCCTGACAATGACAAGCACACAGCAGCTGCAAGACTTGAACCTGCGGCCACTTCATCACACACACAGACGCCTCACCCACAAAGCTACACCACCACCTCACATGGCTTATACTTTAGACTGGAAGCAAAAACCAGGAACATTAAGCTTCTCAGGTTCTCTCTACTAAACTCTTCATACCCCCATCATGGTGTTTGGTGGTAACAGATTGACTCTAGACTGACGGATGCTATAGCAGAAGCATTTATTATAGGTAAAGGAGTAAACAGTTATTCAGTCATCAGTAAAGGAGCTGAGTCAAACTTCCACGTGTTACAGGGAGAGCGAGAAGAAGAAATCATAATACTGCATGCACTTTGTAGATGGAGTGGAAACTAGAAGAGACGCCTGGCACAGATAGACAGCAAAACGATCTCACATTTTACGTTGTTCCAGCCCCTTGTATCTGTATAAAAAGTGGAAAAAGATCAATTAACAGGTAAGCCTGATACATTGATCTCACACACACATACACACACACTTATATCTGTATCCACCCATGCATGAATCCATCCATCTTCCTCATTACTTATGCTTACTTAAGCAGGGTTGTGGGGGGGTTGGAGCCTATCCCATAACGATCTGGTATGTAAATCTGTTTTGTTGTCTGCATATTAGATTTGGCAAAAAAAATTTACACCAGATGCCCTTCCTGACGTAACCCTCCCCATTTATCCGGGCTTGGGACCAGCACGGAGAAACACATTACACATTCCCCAATGGCTGAGTTCCATCCATCCATCCATCCATCCATCTTCCTTATTACTTATGCTTACTTAAGCAGGGTTGTGGGGGGGTTGGAGCCTATCCCAGGCAGCTTAGGGCACAAGGCAGGGAACACAGTGGATGGTGTGCCAACCCATCACAGGACACAGTCACACATGGACTCACACTTCAGTTAACTAAGAAATGCCAATCTATCTAGATGGTGTGTCTCTGAACTGTGGGAGGAAACTGGAGGAAATCTGCACAACATGGGGAGAATGTGGAAACTCTGAAGACAGAGCAGAGGTGGGATCTAAACCCCTAAGTTTTGACGTGTGACACAGCAGCACTACCTATTGAATCACAGTGCTGCCAGACGGAAGCTTTTTGATACAAAATATTTTTTATTTGCATTTTGAATTAATGATGTCTCATTGACAACTGATTTACTTCATTGGGGTGTCCAATTAAGACAAAAAACACACCAATGGATTGAATCATATGTGAAATTATGAAAAAATACACGATGATTTCTGGGTGTTAGTGTGGTGTAGTTATGAATAAATCTTTGAAATTCTAAAACTCACATTTAATGCTTCTTTGGTTTTGTAATGGACATATTACCTCCAAAGTTAATGTGTATACAGTCTTCAAGTCCAGGATTATTTGGTTCTCCGGGGGCCCACCAGGATGGGATGGGACTCTGCCTTCCACTTCTGAGATACCGATGACTTGTAGGCTGATCTCACATGAGGAGTTTCTGTAATGTTCCCGTCACCATTGGAGGAGTCACATGCATAATCCTGGTTATATGGGGTCCAGCGCAACCTTGCTGAGACCCGATGTCATCCCGGCGGGGCCCACCACCCACCGTAGAACCCACCCTAGTACAGCTAAGGATGGTGACTGGCGATCTTGCCCCAATGATAGGCAGGGGAGTCTTCCTCTTTAGTGTGGGGGGCTTCTCCATATCTTTCACTGCATGGGTACCTGATGTGCAGGACCCCTGTATCCTCCCTGTGGGAGGTGTGTTGGAGTTGGGGTGGGGTCTACTCAACCTTCCTGAAGACAAGTGTATTTAGGTAACTTTTCCTACACATTCCCTGCCTCAGTTGCCCCGTGGAGGAGAGATGGTGGTGCTAAAGGCATATAGAGGGAAGCCGTGCTGGAGGGCTGTCATGTCAGTGTTAGGACTGGGCATTTTGGGGTCTCAAAAACCCTTTGCTGCCTCCATCAGGGATTATTGCTGCCAGCACAAAAGAGATCATGATGATTTTTGTCATTGCTGTGACACCTGCGCGGTCCACAAAGGCCCTCGAAACCGATACCATCCCCCCTCCAAAAGCAGGCAGTGGGGCCCTGATGGAGACGGTGGCAATCAACATTATGGGCCCCCTCCAACGCACATAGAAAGGCAACTGCTTCTTGTTCACTGCAGTGGACCGTTTCACGAAGTGATCAAGAGGAAGAGATGGTGGCAGATGCGCTGATAGAGGGCATGTTTAGCAGGTTCAGTGCACTGGAGTTCATCCACAGCAACCAAAGGAGGAATTTTGAGTCTACAGTAGTCACCTTCATGTGTGATCAACTGGGCATATACAAAAGATGCGCTTGAACCCTTTGCATCCTCAGAGTGATGGGCTAGTAGAACGATTTAATAGAACTCTGGGCCAGCAGCTAGCCATCGTCACTGCTGATCATCAGCCGGACTGAGACATGCAACTCCCTCTCACCTTCATGGCATGTAGGTCTTCTGTGCAGGACTCACCCCTGCCCTGCTTATGTAGGGCATGAACTCTGGACCCCCGCCGATCTGGCTTTTGCCAAACCTCTAGACACGCTGACTGCTCAACCAGGAAAGGTATATGCCAGATGGCTGCAGTACAGGATGGAGATGGCTCTTGTGTTTGCCCGGGCCCAACTGGAGAAGACTGGCCTGAGACAGAAGAGGAATTATGACTTAAAAAGCAGGAGCAGGCACTTCCAGGTTGCAGAGTTGGTCAGGGTTTACAACCCAAAGCTGAAGTGGGGGCATTGCCTCAACATGGACTGTCACTGGGTGGGCTCATACTGTATCCTGGAGAGGGTTGGTGTAGTGGTATACGGGATGCAGTTGTCACCATGCCCTCCTTTCTCCAAAAGCCTACAAATCACCCTGTCCCAAGGGATTTGGACATCTACAACCCTCCCATGCAGCCAGCCCCTCCCTCCCAGATCAACGGAGACCCCCGGCTTCCCCTGCTCCAACCCTCTCTTCCCCCAGACCCACAAACCAACAGTCAGCAACCTGACCTGTAAGGCCTAAGAGGAAGAGGCAACTACCCCTTCATTTCAGAGACTTTGTTTGTCCCCTCAGGGTTGAGGGACTTTCTGTGGGGGGAGCAGTGTAATGACCCAAAGTTTGTTGTAGTAGCAAAGGGATGAACGTTTAGTATCAGAACGTTAAAGAAGCTTTGTCAGTGCAAAGCTAGACCAAAGTGTGGAGAGAAAAAGGAAAAACATAAGTGAGAAAAAAGAAAAAAAAATAAGTGAGAGAAAAAAATACAAACGAGAGAAAAAGAAAAAGGAACAAGTGAGACAAAAAAATGACTAAATAAGCAAGAGTAAAAAGAAAAACACAAGCGAAGGCTGTGCGGCTGATTTCTTAATTTCCTTTTCAATAGTACACAAAAGAAAATGTTACATTTTCTAAAACATCTAGTTAAATTAAATTTATGTCTTTTGTGAATTGGTTTATAAGCTATGTTGTTGAAGTTAGGAAGTCCATGAACTGAGACTGTGTAAAGTTAATGCTAACGGTAACCACTTCTCCAAAGTGCATTATGAGCGTGTCCTTGGTTATGCACTACTTGATGACCCCAGTGGACAGGTCAGTCAAGGCCTGGGAGCCTATCTCAGGAATCAAATCACATACAACAAAGACGGGGTACACCCTGAAAGGGATATCAGTCCTTTTCATGGCACATACACAATCTATGGGTGATCTTGAAACACCAGTTACCCTAACCACATGTTCTTTGAACTACAGTCAGAACCTGCACAGTATGGGAGAACATGAAAACAAGACAGAACAGAGATTGAATTCAAACCATCAACCTCACAGTTGTAAGGCAACTGTGCCTCCCAATGAGCCACGTTGTATCTTTATGGTAGAAAATACATTTTTCTTTGCATTTTGAAATAACGATGTCTCATTGAGAGCTGCTTTATTTTGTTGGGTTGTCTAAGAGTGACTTAAGAAACACCAATGGACAGAATCATATACGAAATTATGGAAAAAGTGGATGACTTTTGGTTGTTAATGTGCTAAAATACACACACACACACACAGTAGGAGGAACATTGTTTTTGATGAAAAAATGCGTGTATATATTTTATTATAACTACTAGAAGTTATTACAGCAAAAAAAAATAAAAAATTAAAAGCCAGCAATCATTTCATATTTTTGTTAAAACCAAAGTGCTAATTTTTTCAGCTTAAATGAAACAACAAACCAGTTTAACTTCAAATCCAGCAGGGCCCTTCCTCATTTTGTCTTGGTCTCTGCATGTTGTTTTAACTCATTTGTGTTTTTCCCATTGGTATAATGAAGGCAGGCAGCAGTTACTGCAGAAACTGCAACTTCTGAAAGTGCCAAAGTTCATTAGTGATCCTTTTTGTCCAGCCTGTACATGATTTATATTATAGTTCTGAAAATATTAACGGACCTCTGAGAACATCTACAACCTGTTGACAGATCCCATGCATATAAACCAGATCTTCATGAGTTTAATTTATTTTTTCAGAAAAGCAAAGATAGAGAGATGCGCTATAAGATTACAATCAGGATTTAAGGGTATATAGCAGTTATTTGCACCATTTATATAAGTTGGCTTTGCTCCCTTGGACGGCTGCAAATGAACGTTGTAATATGGTTAGGATTTTCCTTCAAGTCTGGCTCCTAATATTGTCAGAATCTCCACAAGTTGACACTTGTGTTGTGTTCAGGGGATCAGATGTAAACCATCTCCAACAGCACATGTCAGGTAATTTGTGGCATGGTGTAATAGAAGGGTGTTCGAATCAGTATGAATATCTACTTTCTATCCAGAGTCAGCCTGTTATGCCTTGGCCCATTCAACAGTTTCATTCAGGCTTGCTTCCCAACTCTAAATACCCACACTAGAAGATGAACATTATAACTAAAAATAATCATTTATGGGAAAGTCTGAGCAACTAGGACAACAAAGCCATTTGACATCAAAGGTGTTAATGGATCACTTTAAATTAATTATTTTCAGGAAAAATGAAAAATTGCCATTTGTAGGTCACTTGTAAGTCTGTTAGAGAGTATCAGTGTGTGATGAAGACCCATTTTGGATATGGATGGATGGATAGATGATTAAAAAAAGCTTAAGGATTTCATCCCACCAATACATAGAACACAATTTTTTGCTGATAAAAGACTGGTTTTGAGTTGCGGTATATTATCAGGTAACTGTGTAATGTGTAATTACCTCGTTTCTTGCATTGTGTTTTAATGCTCCCATTGCTGGTTAAAGTTATCTTGATAACCCCATTTTGAGAATGTGTGAATATAAAAAAAAGTGTGGACTAACACATCAAAATTCACAACTTCTCTCTTAACTATTTCCTGCCAAAACTCTAAACTCTATAAAGACTCACTGAGCAGATAAACTGAGAACAGGGAGACTTCGAGATAGCCTGTAATTTTGTCTAGAGATTTTTATTGAGTCTGTTATATATTCTAGAATTTATATACAGTATATTCTATATTACATATATACTTGTTTGTTGTTGAAAGTATTTTATTTTTTGATACAGGTGTTCTCTAATTTAGTTTTGCTTCATGAACTTGTGTTTTTATATATAGGTCTTTTCTAAGTAAAAAACAAACTGGTGTGGAAACACCGAGAACCTGAAGAGAAAACTAACTGCCTTCCTTCTCCTCTCCATTCAGGAGACGTCATCATGAGGGTGCTAGCTGTCTCTCTGATGCTCTACACCATCTTTTCTTTCTGTGGAGCCTTCAGTGGGCCAGGAGGTAAGAAAACACAATTAAACTCTCATGAAAATCCCTGAGCATGGCTGTGATGTGTAGGATTTGTTTGGAAACTCTTTTTTCCACCTTTAGGACAAATGCAGTTTATTTGCATTCTTAAATTGCCCACAGTATGTGAGTATTAAGGTCCAATATGTATCTGTATTCTTGTTCACAACTCAAGGGCTTGGACTCGAATTGCAGTTTTTACCTTAACGCTAATCATCAGCCTCACCCAATTTTTTTATGTTCCAGAGCTCCATAACGAAACTGAAAGTCTGGAACCTGCCGAGGGTCAGTACATTTTTAACGTTATATGAGTGTAATTCTACAAAACTGACTGGGTTACGATAAAGTGTAGATAAACTATATGGACAAAAGTATTGGCACACCA
This sequence comes from Gymnarchus niloticus, assembly GCA_009936485.2. NCBI lineage: Eukaryota > Metazoa > Chordata > Actinopteri > Osteoglossiformes > Gymnarchidae > Gymnarchus > Gymnarchus niloticus. The sequence goes on along the minus strand of JAACJT020010593.1, from coordinate 343 downwards.
GTTAATGGGGGGGGGGTTCACATACTTTTAGGCTTGGGTAATTAACTTGTACTCATTACTGAGACAAGTGTATAATTAAACACACAACCCTGCAATCTCCAGCAACAAACACTGGTGGCAGAAAGAGTCATACTGAAGAGATTAGTGACTGTCAATATGGTATCATCATAAGACGGCACCTTCCCAACAACTTAGTATCAAATTTCTGCCCTGGTTAACTACAAGTCAAGTGATTGTGATGTGGAAACTTCCATAAACAACAAGAGTTCAATTCAATTTTATTTATATAGCGCTTTTAACATGAAGCACGGTCACAAAGCGCTTTACATAGTCCCGGGCCCAC
>JAACJT020010543.1:0-45935 GCA_009936485.2 Gymnarchus niloticus | reverse complement strand
CTGCTCTGTGTCCTCTGCCTCATTTTCAGCAAAGATATGATCCAGAACTTGCCTTACTGTAAATCTTCTCATTTTCGCGTGCTGCAAACTGGAGATGTGTACTCTGCAAGTTACCAACTCTAACTGAATTGGAGCAGGTCTGGGCATGTCAGTCATTGGGTCGAAACCGACCCCGAACAACACAAAGGTCATCATTTTCACCAGAGCATTTTAGAATTTAGTAAAATTGATATTTTTTGTTTTATTTTGTTTAAATAGAGGTTCCCGACAAAGTCAAAAAGCCTTGATGCAATAAAAAAAATGTATGCGGTACTTTTATGCATTTAAAACCTGAAAAGGGTTGGTACCGACACTAACACAAGCGGAAGTTACAGGTCTTGAGTGCGAATGTGTGTAAATGTAAACTGACGTAAGTCAGAGGGAATGGGGTAAAGGGTATTTACGTGCGACACACCCAGCTTTTGATCTTGCTACACCACAGTGCACATCTCACCTCAGGGTATGTAAAGCAAGCTTTTAAGTTGTTGGTAGCACACGCTTAAGTGTAATGGGTACGCAGCCATACACTGTTTTTTAAGTCCACGGAAAAATCTGACCATATCCGTCTACTTATCCCATATTTAAGATACCCTCCACTCACATATAGGCAGACTTCCCTAATTATTTGACACGTTACAAAAAAAAAAAACTGTTAATTGAAAAAATGGCGAATATTTCAGGTAAATGTTTATATAGGATAACATTGCCTTAACAAGAATCAATTCCCCATCTGCAACAGCTGAATCCAGGGTATGAAAGGTCCAGGTTTATGACTATAAATAATCAAGAATTAACGTGCAAAGGCTGACTTACACTACATCCATTTCTCTTAGGTCAAGCTGTTCTAAGATATCTTTAACAACACTCGGGATCTCTGACACTCTTACCGTGATACAGGAGAGACACTTGTGGTGGATGCAGGAATAGCGGGAGCAGTGGATGATACCTAAAACAAAAGGCATTATAAATGACAGAATACAACCCAACTGACAAATGTTACTGCCTTCACTTTCTAAGATATCATCGCCTTTCCAATTGACCCATGACCTTTACCCGTAATGCATATGGCACCTGTGTTCATATCAGAACGTCTTAAAACTCTTGCCTAATTACTTTATTTTGCCAGTTTTTTTTTTTTTAATGTTAGATACCTTCAAGCTAAATTTTGCCCTAAATTTACCTTACATACTCCTAGCACTCATTTCAGTGGCTGCTTAAGTGCAATTCAGTTATGTCAATTATTAAGTCAATTATGTCATACACAGTATTCAGTCTCGTAATTTTTACAACACTTTTACCACCAAAAGCTTACGGAAAATCGCAACAGTTTTATCAAATTTATTAGGTTTTTGAATTTGGATATAAAAGCTCTTCACCAACGCAATCCCACTTCAGTGAAGTGCAAATACTAAGCAGCCAGCAATAAGTTTAATTTTATTTCACCACTAGGTGGTGATGTGAGTTATTAAAAATTACTCCAGAAACGTGTTTACCGTTCAGAAGCATGCCTTTAACGTATAACACAACAAATCGTAATGTCTGGATCGTACGTAGATAAAGTAGTTGTATTCTAATATGTATATTTAAAATGATTACTTTGACACTTCGGAAAAAATATACAACTTTCCATTTTCAGTCTGATTTGTTAATGCAGAGTAACAATACTGACCCTTAGTGGCATAACTAAAACTAAGTTAAGGAAATGTTGAGAAAAGCTAAGGTTATATACATTAAATACACACAGTTCAGTTATTTTGATCCTTTTTGGTCACCAGACAAAAGAACTAAGCGCACAAATACGCTACTCGAAAATTTCAAAATTTGGTTGCTATGGAGTCTATGAGGATAACATCTAATTCAGCCACATTTCCCCCTAAAGTGATCGCTGGCAATGGATCAGACTGACTGCACGTGACTTTGAACGGCAGAGGGAAGGTGTTACACAAAAACTATAGCCATGCTTGCCACAGCTCAGGATGATCAACAAGAGGGGTGTGAGGCTAGTACATTCACCCTACGATTTGAGAAAAAAAGCCATGTTTCGATGGTCTAGTTAGGCCAAACTCCTCCTCATAGTTACATTTCCCGATGCCCTTCAAAAGCATTGAACCACCATGTCTAAAGCTGTCAGCAGTCAAGTCAGGCAAACACAATAATACAAATTACGTATAAAACTCTTCTTCCTCATATATCTGAAGTACTATGTGGTAGCTATAGAAATGCGAAAGGCTGCAACAGTAAGTCAAAAGCAAGTTTGACATTCTTTGTCAAAATCACGAGTGTAAAATCACAACATACTGGTTGACAAGAAGTGAATTTTGGCGGATTCTAAACCCAAGGCGTCAAACTGCATGTTTCCTCTGAGTGAAGACACTGATTTGTCAGGAGAAGGCTCCCGACGTACTTACAGAAGACAGCCACGCTATAGAGAAAGTGACGAATCTCAGAGTAGACTCAGCTACGGTACAAATAAAGCAGAACCTACGTCTCCAAATGAAGTTTGACTGCAAAGCTTCTTCAACCAAAAATAGCAAGCAAAACAGTAAATAATGTTAATCTAATACAAATAGACAGAATGAGAATTAGACCGAAGATGATACCAGAGAGTTCTAGTAAACAATAAATCAATATGTTCTCTTAAGGAAAGGCAAACAAATGTTTGCATTTATCTTAAAGCAGAACCTAACACGCAAGGAAAGGGAGGCAAATGATTTATCAAGCAAACGTGATTCCCAAACGTAAAAAAACATTAGGCAAATCCAAAATATTTATACCATTAGCATAAAATGTATCATTTTTTGTCTGACACAAAATTGAACTTAAGTATTCAAGAGACCAGTTGTAATATTAGAAACTAAGCCACTGTACAGCTTTACCTGTATGAACCTCTTCTCAGTGTAAATGCTAGAGATCGTTAAGGTTTTGCTGCATAGATGTCCCCTTGTCTTTAAGGGCCTTGTCCTGTGCTTCTTCCACCATTCAAGTTAATTGAATTTCTCTTGTCGATGACAAGCTCTGAGGCAACTTCTTTCTCCTCATTAATGTGCTCAGCATCTTGAAATTTAAAGGCTCTTGATTCTTCATTCCTGCACATCTTGGCATTTCTGGATCACTTTCTGCAGTTTTTCTTCTCCAAACATGGATGAAGATTCAGAGGACCGTTTGTATTTTGTCAGCTGCATATAACACTAAAGAAAAGGCCTATAGAGTTGGATCACCTTTGCTGTCCTCAGTCAGGTTATTAAATATGGCGCTTCTAACCATCTTAATTCCTCCAGATATGCTTCGCTTTTTTAGCAAAAAGCAGGAGTTCTGGAAAGAGCTGGGACTATCCACAGAGTAAACACCGATTTTCAGTGTAAAATCATTGAATGTGCATCTCACATTCCATTAGGGTATGTGATATTCCCATGTTCACCAGTATGGGCATTGAGATTGAAGGCTTATTTTTGCATTCTTTGAAGCATGAGTGGTATTCAAGTAGCTCCATGGTCAAATCAGCTGGTTGGAAGATATTACATTTCACTTCTTAGGCACTACTTGGAAATTGGATGGGACACGAACTGCTTCTTGACCTGGGATACAATGGCCTATTGAGGCAGGAGCTGTCCTAGGATTTAGACAATGTATAATAGTTGGTATTACCCAATAGCTCCTTCAGATCAAAGATCATCAGGGTGATAGAACCAGTCTCATTCTCATAGCCTCCATCAATGATACTTCTACATTCTACTGGCTTTACACCACATCAGCCAAGGCTACCAAGGTTTTCCCAATCTCATCAACAGTTTTGACATAGTTTCCGTTCATTTGAAGACCATCGGGGCTTTCTGCCATTCCTTATCATGCATATGAGAAGTTGGATTTGTCAAGGTGATTGTAGATATACCTGCTTCTGAACAGTCAACTAAGAAGGGAATACCATGCCTGGCTTTTAAGATAATACACCTATACATTTTTGTGGATGCTACAACTTTTAGCAAATTTAATCAAGCATTTTAGTATAAAACCATATTGTGGTTTAAGGACCATGGTGCATGTACTGCAGAGACCTAAAGCAAACAGACAATTGAAGAAAAGGGGTCATCTGCGATTTTGGCCATCAGCCGGCCACAGACCTTTCATCTGTAAAATCCTTATTTTGCAGTCTGCAGAGGTGTGTGAACTGAAGAAAAACCTTTGGTCCAATATTCCATCTCTTGTTCATAAGTGTGTCTCCTTCAGTTCCTGGTGTTTTGGTAGAAAGCTCCTCTGGATCCACGACTCACAAACAGTTCTCAAATACTGCAAAGAACTTGGCCCGATTCGGTAAAATATTACACACTTCGCTTACATTTTGCCCTTTCAACAGGCATCTTATGAACATGTGAATGAGAACAGAACCTGCATTATATATCTGTATGAAAATGTGTACAAATAAACTTATAAAGTTCATAAATGTGTATATATATATAGCCCTCAGTGTGACTTCAGATCAAGTGGGAGATACAAGTTTTGAAGAGTTTTTAAGTACTACAATATTAATTAATCACACATGCATCGTAAAGTGTAGTATGTAGTAACACTGTTTGCACTATTGCACAACAAAATGCAGTATAAAAATTATGATTTGTATCCCAAAAGAATACTTCTTAAAAACATTATGCATTCAATAAGAGTCACAAGCAAAGCATCACGTTCTTATCTTAGTTAAAGCGGAATACACTCCAGCATACAATAGAGCCAAATGAAAGCACAAGAGTCTTATTTACCCAAATGTTCATAGCTTCTACAAAACAGAGTAACCTTGATTACAGTGTTCATATTCCCAGCCAATGAAAAATATGGATTTGTACACACATAGTGGCAAGAAAGTAATTCAGTCATCTGATTGTGTGACTGACAAGCATATTGAAGTCAGATTTACCTAATCAGATCTAACATTAGAGAATGAATATTTTCTGTATGTGGTGTATACTAAACTGTCAATGGATACTTTATGATTTAGCATGAGGGAATGTCAGTGCCTTCCGTTTGTTGTCCTTTGGACAAACTGTACTTTATTAAAGGAAAACATCATGTGGCAGATATTCATTTTTGTTCCTGTTCAGTGACTTGATTCGGGGGGGTGGGGGGTGCTCTAGTGCCTGTACTAAAGAAGTTATTAATCTCACAGATGGCTGTGCGTATGTGATTTTGATTTGCTGATACATAATGAATTATAAGACTTTCTAACTAAGCTTTCCTCATAAATGTCTCATAAATAAAGAAATGTCTAACATTAAATTATTAATGTTATTCTTGAGGTACTTCAATTGGGCCGATTTGAAAAAATTTACAGCGTGTCCCATAAATTTCGTCTCCGGCATCACGCAGAATTTTTAGTAGCCAAGAAATAAACATTTTGTTTTGTGTTTAACGTGTGAATGCCTCCCGTAGAGAAGTTACAAGTTCAAAAAATCGCACAAGAAAGAATCTACGCAGAAAACAATGCGTAAGGACAAAAACAGGAAGGGCTGATTGAGACATTTCAACATGCAGTCCAAAACCTCCACAAAAGAATCGCAATAATCTACTAGTGTTGTCATCTATTCATGTATGTTTCGTTTACACTAAGGATAATCACCAGCAATGTCATCCATTGAGTTCCAGTATATTCATTGCAAACAAAAGTGAGCATTACCAAGATCACCTTCCTCCTAACAGCTGACCGAAGAACTGGCCAGCTAGCTGGAGACATATCACTTATTTGGTATAGACGACGGTGCAGCCACACAGCTTTAGCATTTCACTAGTCTTTAAGATAATAATAAGTTTTATTTATATAGTACCTTTCTCACACTCAAGGACACTTTACAGTTCAGACAAATACAATATAATAAAGCAGCTCACACACAGCAGAAACAGCAAAACAACAACGAGAACGTTACGAACCGACAGGCATATTGGAGCATTCTTGAAATAAATGAGTTTTCAATCGGAGCTTGAAGACGTTAACAGACTCTACCTTTTGCAGACTGTAAGAAAGTACAGTCCAGCGTGTAGGTGCTGTCACCTCTCAAGATGGCCGGGTATTTATGATAAAAAAAAAAAAAACCATCAGAACTAGCCAAAGCCAAAACCCCGCAAACACGTCGTCTGAGACAAACAACAATACGCTTAAGCTGTGTGATTCACCCTACCAACACAAGGGGCAAACTATGATTTTTCTTTGCAATTTTGGGTTTCTCACTTCAAATTTTATGGGTATTACTTACTATTAGTCGCTGGTTGCCACAGCCTGTCGTACAGATGTGGGCATCCTCGGACGAGCTCGACTAGATTTCTCCCGTATTCATTCATTCTGGTCGCAAAGCTGTGACTGGACGTGAGTGCATACATGACCGACTGCATGTTCTGATCAATCGTAGAGAGTGGGCGATCTCACCCAGAAGAAGAGGTGTACTGGGGATGTTCCGGGGGCAGCTGGCGTGTTGAGTAAACGACGTCTTTTCATCCTTTTTCATCTGCAGGGTACTGCTAGCTTAAATACTTTTTAAACTACAGCTTCTCTTTCACAGTTTGGAATATTTTCGTAGATGTATACACTATATTGTAATAATCATAGGGTCATAGTCTGCATGTGCGAGCGCACTACGACACTCCTGTTAAATATTTCATTTCTCCTAAACTTGATCACCATTGCTGGTACAACAGCTGGTGTGACAGGCTGATGTGGTGTGCTTGCTATGAAACTATGCCCATCAAATTTCTAGAAGTGTTCATGGATTCCCGTTAGTGAATATAAAAATAGCAGCTTAAACTTAGGGTTGCTTGGAAACAATTTCCTTGTGCGTCCTGCCAGTATTGCCTAGATGAAACTTGATAATAGTTTTTCTAAAAAGCACATTTTTTTTTCCGTTTTTACTAATTCAAAGAAAACTTCAACTTCCCTCTAGCAGTCACTATACACAGTTTGATGGTTAATACCTCAAGAAAATAATCTTTTCACGAAAAACTAACTTTTTGAGATTCACACAAAAAATATCGAGGGAGACGCGACAGATTGGCCGGTTTTCTCTCGGCCTTACCTCTGGTCTTCTGATATTCTCTTTGGCTTGATTGATGGCTCCAAATTTCTTGGCCAGACGAGCAATTTTAGCCTGTGAAAACCATGACCATGCAATGGGTAAATGGCAATGAAATCGTATCAGGGGAAACAGCAGACTGATTCACCCAAAATGTCAACCTCATGTACCATAAGTCTCAAGGTCACATTTACTGTCCTAAAAACTGAGGGAAATAAACATTAAAGTAGCTCATAACTAACAACAGTAGTATGATATAGAAATAATATTAACAGATTATATACTGGGCAAATGTTTAAGTCAAGGGGTGAATTTTTTCATTTAAATTCTCCATTCGAGGTGAAAATTCGATAATGCATGGTAAATAACAAAATGAACTTTCATGGCGTAATCCCTTTCAACAACAAAAAAAATCGCGACCTGGCACCTTGTGTGATGTTTTTTTACTGCTAGACTGCATAGGATTGCAAGTGGCTCTCTTCTCTGAGCCGACTTGACTGCACGAATCACGTCTCAGCACTATCACCGAGCACGACATTGCTGACGGATACCTGCAGCGTGTCGAGTGTGTGCTGATGCTTCGTGGCACAGTCCAGTTTCTCCACCCTCTCCCTGAGTTCCTGCAGGCTCCTGTCAAAAACACTGAGCTGCAGGACCCGTAGCTGTTCCAGGACCAGCTGCTGCACCACCTGCGGACATGAGGATGAAGGGACTATTTTAGCACTGAAGAGGTTGGGGCCGAATTTTACGGTGCACACAGAAGACAATGCAGATAACAGGTCTTCTCCCTCCAATCACACCCACCTTCTCAAGCTTCAGTCGGTGGCCAGCATCGGCGCTGATTTTCAGCTCCAGTTCAAGTTCCTCTCCATTTACCTTCTTCCTCTTTCCCGCTCTTTCTCCCAACTCCCTCTTCCCATCCGTTGCCATTTCTTTGGACAACACACGCTTCAGGCCTAGCTGGACTTCTGCACATTCTCCACCTGCTGGTTGGATGATGGTGTGACCGAGTTACAATTAGGCAGACCGCGGTTTTACACTGAGGTACTGAAGGGTTTTAGAAGTTCTCTGTGGTCGACGTACCAGAAAATCTGACGTTTTCATAAAACGCTACAGATCCATCAATAGACTTTGGTCCGGATCTCGTACAATTTCGATAGACTGAACAACTGACCGAAGACTTCTCCGAACTGGTAGAACTTAAATCTAGCTTTGCTTCAAAGAAACCCATCTACACTTAAACTGAATTTTCGTTGGGCCACCTGATGCAACACCGAGTGATGCAAACTGTGCTTTTGCGTACCTGAGGTTAGGACTGGGGAAAAGGGAGTCAATGGAGCAGCGCTTTCCTGTCCTATGCCACATTTCTCAGTGACCAACTCCATTTGTTCCTCTTTTTGCTCTCCAATCACTCCCTTCTCTTTTTCTCCATCCTGTTCAACTTGGTTTTCATCCTCTTCGCTAAGAACCAGAAAGCCCTCCTTCACCTCCTGGTCAGAGTCAGGAGTGTGCGATGAAGATGCGGGTGAAGGGGTGTTCAAAGTCAGATTGCCAGGTTTATCATCTTCAAGCAAATCACTTGCCAAGGTGGGGCCTGTTGTCATGGCCACGTCAGACATCTGTTTCACCTTAGTGGTTTCTTTATCTTGTGTCTTAAGAGGAGATGCTGTGAGGCCTACATAAGAACCGTGAGATGAGGGCTTTTCAGGCTTGGGGTGACCATTCTGAAATGAACAGTATGGAGGAAGTAAAAAATTTTATAATTAGGCAGGTCCTATTTATAAACGGTTTAATCATTAAAATAAATTCTATTTCCCCAGCCCATCCCAACAAGCCATTCTTTTGACCAACCAATTTCATGCCCTCTAACAAAAACATTGCCAAACCTTTTTGTTGTTTACGAGCAATGCAGCCGTGTCCCCTCCCTTCTTTGGCTCCCCCTTCTCGATTTTATCTTTTTTCTCGTTTTTGTTAACCATGGTGGTCCCCTTGACCCCCTCCTCTTTCTCCTCAGCTTTTGGTGACCCTAGCGGAGATGAGGTGAGGAGAGACTGGGTCTTTGTTTCTGAAGATTGGCATGGTGGGGAAGGGGACAAAGAGAGTGAGAGCGCTAGGGGAGAGGGGGAGCGAGACCCAGACCGAGGGAAGCTGGGATGTGTTGCTTTTTGGCCGTTGCCAGTTGGACTCTGCCCTGCTTTCTCAGATTCCGCCTGCTCTTCCCCTGCATGGTTCCCGTTTACCAAAGGTGGCGATGGATGAGGAGAAGTGGGTGCAGCAGTGGTTGGGGTGGAGGAAAGAGAGTTATGCAGAAATTCCAATTGCTGCCGATCACTGATTTTCATAGTTTTTCTTGCTCGAAACACTTTCTTTTGGGGCTCCTCTGCTACGACCACGTTCATTTTTGCACCTGGAAAACGAAAGGGTAGACTGTCATCCCACGTAGTCATAATTTACATGGCACAGCAGCAGTATACATGGAACAGAGTGCAAATAAAGTTAAATTGTCATGGTGAACAATTTAGAAGCCAACAAACCTTCCAGAAAGACATGCTACATAACTGATGTAATTTTACATTGCAAACACCAGGGGGAGTCATAATACTTTTAATGCTACCTCTGGTATTTCTAGAATGTTCTTCAAAAAGGAGGCAGAACACATTTTGTCTGAGAAAAATTGATTAGCTCTAGATAAGAGTTAGCAATTTTGCAAGACTTCAAACTAAAAATTCATTACAAATAACCCAGGATCTGAATAAAATTCATACAACAGAATCACGGTTAGCTGGAGTATAGCCTAAATGACAACAGGTCAGAGAGAGCTAAATTTATACTCGACCTAGAGTGCATGTCTGAATAAAATGTAAAATGATGCATTAACAGACCTCACCAAGTCAAAATTCTGTTAAAAATAATTAAACCATTGCAGAACAGCCACACCTACAGCTCACAACTCCTCCCTTTCATATATTCCCCTGTAGTCTCATTGGTTGCTTCCCTCCAGCAAATCAGAGGAGCTGGCTGTTAAATTTACCCAGCAACAAAGGGTCGATATTACGTAAGGCTCACATGTGTGTTCTCTGGGCCAGAGCTCATCAGCAGTAGTTCTAGATGCCATCTTGAGACCTCTGTTTAAGCCAAACACAGAATCTCATGTGATCAGATGATCAAACTCTTTACTTAGTGATTTTGAAGAAAATTAAAGTATACTAGATCACAGCCTTATGGAACTCAAGCTAAACAGTCCTGTCTTGGACATTGCCAGTCTACCTCTTAACTTCCGGGAAATGCACTCAAGGGTTTAGCTAGCTATACCATTCAAAACACCACCTGTCTTTTCCGAGGAGACCGTGGCATCAGCAGTGATCAGTGGAATACACAGTGGGAACGAATTAAAATTCACTACATAGCAAATATTTGGGGGTGGAGTTTCCACTTGTATGTAAAGGTATGGTGTGTAATGATCACCCAGATAGAAAACAACAAAACATGACTCGAAAAGATGAGTTATTCCATTTCATGCAAAACTGCTCTAATTAAAGACCCAGATGAGTGGGTCACTGTGGAGTAGTCAAAATCAAGACTGGCTGAAAGAACACTGTTTAACAAATCTGGAATATTTGGATGAACACCAGAGGAACAAACATACCAACCAAATGAGATCAAGTGAACACCATAAAATGTTGAAAATGTATGTAACTGCAGAAGACTACATGGGAGAATCAACACAAAAGGTACGGCAAGCCAGCGGGTGGAGGTGGTTATCGGCATTTCTGCTCGATCAAGAAGCAAGTCTACTGGATGAAAGTATGGCAAATTTAAATTAGCATGCCTGTCATAACGGATGGCAAACAGCAGAGTGGAAATGATCCTACACTCATGATTATAAAAGTCAGTATGTCAGGAGCCTTGTGGCTCCGCAAAAAGCCTGTATTACTTTGTATGGCAAGAAGGCATGGTTACACAAATCGATAAACTATAAGAAATTAAAACTGCTTTGAATAAACCCATCTGTCAAATAGCAAAACACTAATAAAACAGCAGGAATATCGATTGGGTCCACAAAACCCAGGGTATTTATTTCCCTTTGATTTGCTCAATTTCCTCTCACTCTTAACCAATCACAAAATTAAAAAAAAAAACTCCTTTATGCTTTCAAAGTAGGACTATTATTTGAAACCATAAAAACGAATGGGAAACCACTGAAGAGGATAACTGATAGTGAAATAACATCTAATGAAACAGACATAGAGAAGTATAGACAGGAAAGTCCGAGACATCTTTGAAGAAGGAATCAGATTCATTCTGTTTTGCGCTGTAGCTAGGCCAGAGTACCACAGCAAGATCCTGCGACAACGACAGCTCACATCCCCAAATTTCTGAAAGTCCTTCGCCATCGTGAGCCACAGCTATTGTCTAGCTGTTATTTATTTATATGCTGTGAGTCATTCATTGCACTTGGTATGGCTAAACCAGTAAATGTTCCACACACTTGCTGCACATGGCCGAAGAAACATCTAAAATCATAACTAGAATCCATTGGCTAAAATGAACTAGGGCCATAACCAGAGCATTTATGTCCACGCATTAGGTAGCCCAAGATAATTCACTTTTACTTCTGTCCACTGGCAGGTAGCTCATTATACCACAACAGTTACGTCTATAATTGTCGTTGGGAATGGGAAAACTACAACAGAACTATCTGACCAGGAGACTCGTGTGCCAAACTGTTCTACCATAGCTAGAAACGGAGTTAACATAGCTAGAGTAGGGAGAGTACATAGCCTGCTTTCATAACAAGCATAACATACAAGCTAACCTTGAACTAAAAGCGAAGAATGTTGGGATGGTGAGATCGGAGCCCAGGGCCAATGGAAGGCAGGAGACTTTAGCACATGTTGGTAAAAATGATACTTTTTAACAAAGCATCATACATATAGTTGTATAAATCAAAGAGTGCATGGAAGACCTTTAACTGCAGACTAAGCAAACAACTCTGTTTGCTATCCTTCTCAATGTCAGCTGGACAGGGGGGAAAAGAATGGCAAATGGCCATGTAGTGAACGAAGGAACACACCAAGACAGAAGAGCACGGGGGAGGGGAGAAAACGACAGAGAAGGGCTGTACCAAATATATCGCGGGGGGGTGAGTATTCCTGAGAACCGCAATAAACAAAAACAGACCAACTCCCCAGAGAAGAATTTTATTGAACTTAGAGCTCTGTGAAAAACCTTGTGTACTTGCTTGTGTGTGCACACAGCAGAATTTGACCCACCATCTTTAAAACAATGGGAACAACAGCATTAACACACACATTTGGACACACTTCAAGTCTACTAGTTACTGAATACTAGCTACTTACTGCTCTTTTATCGAATGATAAAACGCACACACCAAACCCCTTAACCTGCAACCCAGCAAAGAAAACCCTTATTTAAACATACAAGTGTACAACTGCACACACCCTTCCCCCACTCTGCAAAACAGACAAAGGCTGAGTGGAAAATTACAGCAGACCATGGACTGTACCACTAAGAAAAAAAGCAGAGTTGGGGGGGGGGGTTTATCTGAACTCATAGTAACTGACAGGAAAGTAAATGCGTCACTATTACTTAATGGCGATCGACAACAGCATCACATATACATAACATTTGGACAGTTAAATGTTTCCAATTTTACTTGACATGTACACACAGGCTTATGGAGAAGCATTTACAATAATATTTTATTCAGCATTGAACCAATTTCAAAATGTTTCTATGGACAAAATGGACTTCAGGTTTAGGTTTCTTCCAAATTGTCACTCAGAAGATCTTTCAGGGAAAACCTAAATTTGCTAAATATTAAACTTTGAAAAACATCCTTTCCCCCAACATCCCACATTTCCAAAGCTGACACACAGGGTTATCCATAAATTAGATTTATTAGATGGATAGATTTTTCATCCATAGATGAAAAACGTACTGAATGGTCAGAGGATTGTCTTGTGTCTCATGATGCGAGGGGGGACATTTTATTAAGGGTAAATAATGTGAGAAGGCAAACTAAGGCTACACATTATACGTCTGGATCCTTTTCCAAGGTCTGTTTAAGTGATCATCTGAGTAACCACTAAAATTTCACCCTCTTGCTATAATTTAATAAATCTATACAAAAAAGCTAAATGTATCTAAGCAATCTAAGTATTTGCTGAAAATAAACGGTGTACTTCTACCTTAATCAAACATGTTTCTTGAGGCTATGAAAGCAATACAGCAAGACCTCCCCCCCAATTTAGTTTTGCTGCATTACATCGGTTCTCCAGAGCTGATAGACCAAGAGCAAACGCACACTTCTCCGAGCCTGCCTTGCCCGTCAGCTCCCCCCAGACACAACACTTTAGCATGAAGGAGCTACCACAGATTTCAGCAAGAAACACCTCCTTTGTGTTGCTGTTTTCCCCCAGCAATTTCTCCGTAACTGCTTAAATACCTGACCCAAGGAGAACCCAAAAAACCCAAATGGTACATGAGTTTGTGTAACTGGCATAGTATCATCAGGGCCAACACCCAAATGCCACTCCCTTCTCCACTACTATAACTGCTGAGCCACAGTCAAAATGCAGCTACTTTGTAAATGTCATCACGTGATGGTACTGAAGATGAGACAACTAAAATAATTTAATATTGTTCTCCTCACAGATTATCCGGAAACAAGATAATGCTGATTTAAAAGCAGAATGAATAAATCACATTAACAGGTATGAGCAAGCAAAACCATGAACGGCCTGGCCAGTACATGTGCAGAAGGCACGACACTTCGGGACCATCATACAAACATGGTTTTGTGTCATTTACACTGATGATATGACCAGTCCGCTCAATGATAAACTATTCACGCAAAGAATGAGGAGGCAAAAGGATTCGTTTTAACACCACCTCTATTTCGATCAAGCACTGGAGCGTTCAGACTCCCTGACACAAAAGGGAGACATGGATTTCCAGTAATTAAGACTGATAAAGTTAGGAGAATTGGTTTAAACGATCACCAGCAGCGACATTGACCTTAGATAACATAGCCCACCTGGAACAGAGTTTGACGCTCCTGCTCTAAACCCACATGCAACCAGTCAACCCAATGACTTAAGTGAGTGGTCAACTCGTGATTTTTTTTCTTCCTCTAAATGGCTGTTACATAATGCACTGGTGACGATGAATATTTGCCGAAACCAGCATAGACCAACACAGAAAGAAACAGTGTTTAACAAGCAAGTCCCATCTGTCAAACCAGGCTTTTACTGGGAAAACGAAAGCCTTTTGATAAGAAAATGTTTGACTGAATTCAGCTAGAAGTGAATTTAGATATTCAATATGAATATGCACCAATACTGTGACTCTGATGAGGATAAGCAGTTACAAGATGGATGGATGGATGGATGGATATGTGCAGCAATCCATGAAATCAATTCTAGCCTATTTTCCATCAAGAACAATTCTATTCCACCACCCAGATTAAGGGCCGTTTATTTATTTATTTCTTTATTTATTTTGGGGGGGGTGAGACCGAAACTTTAATGTTGTGACAGCTTTCCTCAGGAAGGAAACAACCTCACTCTTCCCATCCCTAACATTTCATTCCTGCCTCTCCAGAGTCAATGGACAGAGCTGCCCAACAAATAACAAACTGGACCAACGGTCAACCACACAAAACCCCGCCATTCTTTTGCTTATTTCATATAGACTTTTCCTTTTAAGTTCATCTTGGTTTGAAGGGAATTGCAACGAGGACATTACAAGATCCTGAATCCCGGGAAGTGGACTCTAACACTCATTTCATTGTGTTGTGCTGTTAAAGTCACTGTACTTTCAAACCAGAACCAAAGCAAAGTATGCGAGGCAAGAGGTGGAACGGTAAAAATGATAAGGAAGGCAGATATGCCCTAGTTGTGAAACTACATTTATGGCCTAAAACTTCCAGGTTCCTCCCTCACAGCTGCCGTATTCTGGCGCGACATACTTAAGATGAATCTCTTTGGTAAATATAAAAATGCCAAATTATATTCTACTTTGTATTAACATCTTCCTGCTTAACTGCAAAAAATGTAGAACAAAAAGCAAGCAACCAGCAGGATACTCATTTTGGAAAGTTCTCTTATCCATGGGGTGTAACAGTCCTTTCTGATTGTGGTTTTGAAGTCCAGCTGCAACCCACAGCTTAACACAAAACAGCTAAAATACAACAAACAAAATAAATGCAAATATACAGTTAATGGATGGTCCTACAATTAGTCAAAACTGACAACTCAATTTTCTCTCATAACATAGTATTGCATTAAACTTCATTTTGCAGTTCTGAATTGCAACTTCTTAGACATCCTTGAGCAAGATTTCTTTAAGCAAATAGGTTTTGATTGTTCTCTGCCTAAGTTTGCGTTCCTGAGTCATTCGTTCTCAATATTCAGCGGCACGAAAAAAAAAATATGAAAGGGTGACTGGTGTCACCGTGAACGAAGGAACACAACAACTGCAGAGAGAAGGGGGAGGTGTTGTGGGGTAGGAGACAGGAGGACACAGAACAGACTGTACCAAATATGAATAACCCTGCATCATGACAAACACATGGGCAAGTCCACATGCATTAAAAGGCCAGCACCCACACATGGAAAAATGATGAAAACCACCCACAGGCTTACTGTTAATTCATCTTAAAACCGGGCAAATGACCTTCTCCCTTCACGACAATTCTTACATGACAAACAATAGTTCAAACAACACCAAGACCACAACAGATGGTGGGGAATTACACCTACACACGGGCCGTACCATTCCGAGCCAAGTCATGCCTTGGAAATGGGGGTGGAAGTTTAATATAGCCGAGTCAGTTTGAATGCAAAAACAGCCAAGGAAATGGTGACGTAGTTTCAAACTTCGGTATGTCAAAAACACTGTAAACATAACTAGAAAAAAGGAGCACTTGTACGGCCATCCAAATGTGTAATCAAAATTGAATAATTAATTATAAATTAAAACTACAATTATTTTAGGAAAGCATACCAGAACTCGTGGGATGGACCATTAGCTGATTTTGATGGCACCACTCAAGGCACCCCCTTGGCCTTACACCAACAGGTGTTGGTCATTTAGGAGAAGTGGGTTCAACACCCTACAACGCCCTTCAACGCCCATCGTCTCTCCAACTATTCTTTATTGACCATTGGCATGCGTACCAGTAGCGGTAAATTCTTTAGTTTTCATGAATTTCATTTTACTCTTTGGCGAGAGACACACAAATACAGGCGACAGCAGACCTTGGAGTCAGAGTACAGGGTCAGCCATTTATCAGGCACCCCTGGAGCAGTGTTTTTGGGTTAAGAGCCTTGCTCAAGGACTCAACAGCCATGTAATCACACTGCATGTCTGTTGGTGTTTTTTGGAATAGTGCTCGGCAATCTTTGAGTTGCACTTTGAATTTTTTAGACAAGCCCCTCACAGGACCAGCAGCTGAGTTACATCCATTTTAATGGATTTTAAGCCTGGGTAGTATTCTATGGGTTTTATGAGAATGTGCCGATTTTTTGAAGGTTAAATGTATTTAAATATTTTAAGTGCCCAGCACACTGGTTTTATTTAATATTTGAGCATGGCGGCATGTTAAACGAGTTGAAAGATATTACATTTATTGCTTGATCTTATTGTTTCTTATTGCTGCATTAGTTACCTGCATCTTTGTTTGTTGTATTGAATGTATTTGATTTGCACGCGAAGCCCATTTAATGAAATGTTTAATTGGATTTTACTATATGCTTTTTACGTCAGACTTTAAACAGCGTTTCTATCATTGGTGTGATTTAATTGGAATCTGTATTTAAAAAGATATATATAAAATCACTGCAAGCCATGGGATTTGAGTGGTGCTGTGGACGCCTTAGATCAGTCTGTTTTCTGCAGAATTTTCAGGGAGGCAAAAGTGTAGCGAGTGCTGTTTTTACCCTTGCCTGTACTTCAGGTGTTTTCATGTTACGAAACTCTCAACACGACCCAGTTAAGAAGAAAACAGTCCTGTCCCTGTACATGAGGCTTCTTAAAGATAATTAAAAATACATTTAACAGTTTTCTCGGACCTTGTTACAGACTACATCCTCCACACTATGAATAGCTGAACTGGATGGGTGCAATTCCAGTCCAGTTTCCGGAAATCATTTTCAGCTCAAGTTAACTGCGAGCAGAACATATCCTTTAAGCTTCTCTTTGCCCAAAGAGCCAGGGAGAAAATGCTCCAGACACTTGAATAGGGGATAAACCATATGTCCCTATTCTACCACGTAACAGTAATGGTACAAACTAAAATTGAATCAATAGTGCAAGTATATCGAATCGTTAAGATTTGTCCTATGATTAATGGTATATTATATCCATGGTGCATACAGTATGCATGATAACCAGTTTATATTTAGGACATAAGGCCGTGTCGTTACAGACGTCTCTAATCCTTCATATACAACAGCAACCAATCTGATTTTGAAAACAGTGGCTAGAGTACGCAAAAGTGCCTGCCAAAACACAGGGATACTATTATACATTCATGAACTGCCTCCTGAGTACTAACAGCCAGCAGGCTTTTTATTGCTTGTTAGCCAATCAGGAAGCGTGGCTACAGAAACCGGTTTAATCCGGTTCAGTCCTGTCCAAGCCTGCTGCATTACTCACATTTTACTAAGGGTGGAGGTGGGGTGGAGGGAGGAGCAGTAGTATACATTTCTCCCTGTACTCTCTTCCATTTGTTTATCTAAAAGCCAAAAGAATAAGGCAGAGTAGGTGTTAAAATATAAAATATTAACTCAGCTGTCGCTTAGATTGCATACCAAGCACCAGGATATTGTGCCTGCATAGCTGGATATTCTAACACAAAACAATATTTGAGAAATTTCAGTAGATTGCATTTAACATTGATTCCTGATAGGACCCTGACCAGGATAAGCAGTTTGAAGATGGATGGACAGTGGGTTCAATATCTGAATAGGTTTTTAAAAACTGTTTGTAAATGGCTATTTCTAGAAATCCATAAAGCCTTGCCAGCTGTGTGAAATAAAACTATGTAAAAGATAAGCATTACACAATATTCCCATATCAACAAAGCTAACACCAAACACTAAAACCAATCATGCACAAAACATGTTTTAAACCCTGACAAAACACAAAGTAGGCATTCTGGGGATTTGATCAAGATGTGTTTTCTAATATCATGTAAATGAGCAGTTTTCCAGCGGTTTGTTACAAACGGCCATCTTCAGTTATAATGCAATTCGTTTTGGCCCCCCGTGTGCTCTTTAATAGCGGCCATTGGTGCCAGTTGAGTTTCTTTTAAACAAGCTTACGTGGATTAAAACCACAACTGCATCACTGCGGCACTGCAGCTGCAGTTTTGCAGTTGATATAAATAGACCAGGCTCCCCCAGTTCCTGTCAACCATGTGCCAGTCACTATCACTCTCTAGTACAAAATTGAGTGATATGATATAATTATTCACAGTCATTTTATTCCCTCATTAATGCGACTGGGAAAGGGTTCGACATGCGTTGCCTTTAGACTCGCACTGATAGGAGGGCTGCATCAAACATATCTACTGCAGCAAAACAAAATAGCGTCGCCGTGCACAGGAGAAGCGTTCTGGTCTACATTCCTCACATGCAGTGGTCTCCCAGTGCAGCGTGAAGGCAAGAAAAATCAGCCTGGATCTGCTATGAAGAACAGACACCCTTTATTACAAAGGAAGGCTCTTTAAAGGATCAATCGGTATACTTCAAATGGGTGTAAGAAGCAGACAAATTAGTTGAGCTGGGAAAATTTAAATGCGATTTTTTCACATTGCTCCGAAACCCCTCTAAACGATTAGCTCTTGATAGGTCATTAATTAATGGTTCTGTTTCTGCCTTTTGTTATGTAGCAGCGCATTTCTCCATTTTATCTACTTCTATGTCCATTTCAATTATCAACAATTCATATATAATTAAGTGCGCACACACACACAAAAGGTTGACAGGCAAAGGTTTCCTGGTGCTGCCATTTTAGTGCTCGGCCACAGCAGTGCCCATCCCCCACCCCGGCATTCACCCGCTGACGGCACCTGGACTCATTCCCTGCAGAGACTCAAAATGGCCGCCAGCGCCACTGAAGGCGGCCAGGCTTGATCCCCAGCAGCTGCGCACTGCGCCGAGGAGCTTTATCCACTGGCGAAACTAGCAGACTACAAAGCTCACTGGAAAAACCAGAGCTGCATTTCAATGTTTCTGTTTTAGTTTGGTTACATCTATTTTCTGTTTCTGTTTCCCCCAGCCCACAACTGCTGTTTTGGCGACACAGGCAAAACTATACGTAGACGATGATGTGTAGTCTAGTTTCTCTACAAGAAAACTGAGTTGCCCATTTTTCCATAGGTTGACTGACTTTTTTTTTTAATTTATTTTATTATCGACTTATTTCCTAATGTGTACTAAAACTTAGAGCTTGCTCTTCAGTACTAGCTGATGTCTTTGCAGACATAATCCATCTATCCCTCACACAGGCCTCAGTTCCCACCTGTTTGAAGGCAACAACCATCATTCCCATCCCGAAGAAACGAAGCAGTGACCTGGGTTAATGACTATCGGCCCACTGCACTGACTCCAATTGTGAAGAAGTGCTTCAGAAAACTAGTCATGGCACACATCCGGAATATCATACCAGACACTCTAGACCCTCCCCAGTTTACTTATTGGACTAACAGGTCTACAGAGGATGCCGTCAGTACTGCCATACAAACAGAACTCTAACACTTGGAGAATAAGGACAGCTACATACAAATTTTACTCATTGATTACAGTTCAGAATTTAATACAGTTATCGCACTGAAACCAACTGGCAAGCTCCTCACCCTTGGCCTACCATCCACTCTCTGCAGCTGGGTCTTGAATTTCCTTACAGGCAGACCTCAGTCAGTTTTCATTGGGGGGCCGCTCCTCCACTATACGGACTCTCAACACAGGAACTCCCCAGGGCTTGTGTGCTAAGCCCCCTGCTCTACACCCTCTTCACCCACGACTGTATTGCCTCCCAGAACAACACCAGTATCATCAAATTCGCTGATGATGCGACGGTCTTTGGACTGATTAACGAGAGTGATGAGACAGCCTACAGGAGGGAGGTGGCGGGGTTAGTGGGGTGGTGTCAGAACAACAACCTATCCCTAAATGCCGGTAAGACTAAGGAGATAATCGTGGATGTACGCAAGAGACATGAACATCAGACACCATTGCAAATTGGTGAGATGGAGTTGGAGAGAGTGAAAGTATTTAAATTCCTCAGCATTTACTCAAGTGAAGATCTCACTTGGTCCCACAACACCACTCAGCTGGTGAAGATGTCTCAACAGCATCTATACTTCCTGAGAAGACTGAGGAAGTTTGGCATGCCAGCCAGAATCCTTAAAAACTTCCTTAGGGGCACTATTGAGAGCATTCCCACCAGCAGCACCACAGTCTGGTTTAGTAATTCCACTGCGAAGGACCGGAAAGCTCTGGGACGAGTGGTGAGAACCGCCCAAACCATCATAGGTACAGCTCTACCATCACTGGAGGACATTCGTCACACCCGGGTTATCAGGAGGGCCCACAGCGTCACAAAGGACAGTAGCCACCTCCAGTACAGACTGTTCACACTCCTACCATCAGGTAGACGGTACAGAAGTGTGAAATCGAGGACCACCAGACTAAGAACAGTTTTTATTCACAGGCCATCAGGCTTGTGAACGACTCGCATCCACTGCCCCTCCCCCTCAACACCCCAACTTTGCTGATACAATCTACCTGCGACCAGTGAGTGCTGTAAGCACCCCACCCCCCAACACACACAGGACAATACTGTAGACTTTGCACTGCACTACTGCAGTAAGTTTACATGTTTACATTGCACTCTGTCTTTAATATTGTATCTTATGTTTGAACTGTGTCAACTGTGCCCAGACGGAACATGCAGAGTAAGATTTTCACTGTATGGTGTAACTGACTGTTTTACTGTGCATAAGACAATAAACTTCTTAATCTCTTCATCTTGAGCTCCATGTGGTTCCTCTGGCTTTGCTGGCTTATTTTCTTGTACTTGAGTCAGGTCCTTAAAGGAAATGGATTGACGTGACGAGATGGTGTACCAGTCTTCAAGGGGAGGGCAGGAGCTTCTCAGAAACCTTTGTGATGCCAACATTCACAACTCTGGCTTTTCCCTTTACGTTCATCAGCAATTCCTGCTTCAATGCACTTCATGACTGATTAATCCGTACTGCCGACGGTACATACACCACGTGTTTCTGGGTAACATAAGCAGAATGACAAAGAGGACTACATCCTGGACACTGGGCACGACCTCAGCCTATGGACTGAACTTAACTATTCCATTAAATGCAGTGAGTGATAGCCAGCTATCCAGCGACAACTGCTCAGCAGACAATCCCTCCATAAACTCACTCATTTCATGAAAGATTGGGAGAAAACCATTTGCAGTATAACAGAAGGGACTTTTTCTCTGCTATTCTGTAGCATCACAAAAAAAGGCTTGTCCTTTCCTCCCCTCACAAGAGTATTAGAGTAACCCCTCTAAGACTTGCAAGAGCCTACCAGAGGACAGACTCGCTCAATTGACAGGAAATGCAATTCAGTTTCACATTCAAGAAAAGACTTATAAAAAGCTTCATTAAAAAATTTTAAAATCCATAAAAGACAAGATGGTTTATTATAAATGATGCGCCATTGCATTGGTTTGTAATGATTGTCCGTTTCACAGTGCATTCTCTCTCTATCACAAGTCGATACCAGAGGCTATACTGAAATCCATTTGAGCATGAATTCATTTAATGACCCCAGTAAATATTAAGCTGGCAGCAGGGAGCGTGGTGGTTAAGGAACAAGACTTGTTGCTATACAAGCTGTACGTTCGGTAGGACAGTAATGTGTTATACCTCTGAAATGCATACTGGGATAACAGACTGTATGCCAAGCAACTCATACTGCAGTGCAAATAGATTTCAGTTTAAGAAAAAGGCAAAAATGCATCACATTTGCAGGCAGGGCAATGCCACGTACATTTCTGGTAAAAGAAAGAAGCAAATCTCCAGTGGGGCCCAAAACGAACAATCTTTGTTAGACTAATAGATTTCAGTGCTGCTGAGCTACTGCATGTCGGAAGCATTCCTGCCCTTATATCCCAGACCAACTGGAAAAGCAGTGCAGGTGTGAGCAGTCACCACGACTACCGAATTGAGAAAAAATGCAGAGCACTGACTTTTGGGTTGGTGCTTACAAGCTTCATGCAATGCTCACTGCATGCAGTGGGACTGCTTCACAAAGCTCCAGGCTCCAAGCCCCTCCCACCACCCTGCTGAGGGAAGAATTACAAAAAGAAGTTCGTTGAATTCAACACACTTAAGCGACACCAAGATGACAATCACACAGCAAGCACAAAATAAGTCAAGGAATGTGTGTCCAGGATGGCTGTTGAATCACTGCACTAGAACCAGCCAAGCAAACAATAAAATGATGACTTTCCACTGGTGGACAAAACATATTTAAGGTCAAGAGGTGTGTACTTCCTTTATTGTTGTAGTTTAAATAGTCCAATGTTCAGGGAACTGCACAAAAAGGTCAGAATATCAGCCCCAACAGTTAAACACTGCAATCTTTGAGTGCTGATTTCCGAATGAGGAACAAAGTTGAAGAGCAGTCCAAAAGCATGGAGAATCATGATCAGTTGTGTAGGACTTTGAGTGTTGTCCTCATTGCAAGAAAAGGACAGCATTGCTGTAATCAAAGAAACAAATATGGCATTTTCCGTCCAGACTGCAGGATGCAGTTTTATGTCGGAATTATACAGCGGCTGCTGCCAACTTAAAAGTCGCAAACATCCTGGCGGGAAGTGCAACCTGATGTACACCAAGGGAGCAAAAAAATGCCAGAATGAATTTTCACAAAAAACACAGAGGACAAGATGGAAGGCAAGGTTCCGCACAGCTTGCAGAATATCATCCACCCAACTTTCAACCACTTTTCCTTAAGATCAGGCCTATCCTAGCAGCAAAGAGCCCAAGGTTTGGGTACACTTTGGGTGGGAAACCGGTTCATCACAGGGTACACACAAACACATGTCCCTCTTTAATCCAATCATCTTTCAGAGTGACTGGAGGCATAGAGACACGCTATCACCTCAAGCGCCATTTTCACAAAGTTCGTCGTTCGGGTATCACGACGGATCACCAACTCAAGACAAGGAATGCCAACCGTCACCGACTGGTGACTCGAGAATTTAAAGTCTTGAAGATACAAAACTGAGACAACTGCAACACAAGACAAAAAAGTTCAAATGTTGCATCACACAAATTTGCGCATATCCACACACAAAATATAATAGAGAGGCCTAAAAAAGAAAAAAATGTACAGCATACATTAAGGATAATACTGGTGGAAGTGTGAATACTTAATCATTAAGCAAAAATTGTATGAAACATAAACTAGGCTTGAAACCTTAGGACCCATGGGCAAAGCAATGATCTCTAAGGCCACCATCACACAGATACAGACAAAGTCACAAAAACTCTTCTGATAGTCGCTTCACCCCAACATCCTTCTGGCAAAATCCCCAGGGAAACAAAATCCAGGGGAAAAAGATAAAGTGCTAAACAACAAAAAATGCTAAAAATAAAAATCAGTAAAAGACATTTTAATTGAGTTTACAATTGGTGACAGAATAACGCAACACAGAACAACAGTGACTTAGTCAAAAATCTTCAAATATGAAAATATTGGAAAAAAAAACATTGAGTAGTAAAATGCATAAAACTCACCTTTCTGCCCCAAACAGCCAGTAAATGAGAATTTTCCTTTTTTGTCTCTCTTCTGTAACGTTTTGTTAGTTCTAAGTTGCGTTAGTGTGTGTGGCTCAGTTAGTCAGCTGACTAAGTACCATCTGCGTGAGGGTGATGCAGTCACACACGCGGGAACAGTGTTGTGAGAGACTACAGCACGAGGCCTCTCTCCGTCAGCGCGCCTTCGCTCTGGGCAGCCAACAGTCAGACTAACTCTCCCCCTCTCCTCCTCTGCCGTGCACAAAGCAGCACGGCAGTTAGGGGCAGGGCTTAGAGGAAGAGCGGGGGGAGGGAAGCATGAGGCAGTGACTAAATAAGCACCTCCCACCAGCCGTTTCATGTTACAAGCACACTACAGCCAGACAGGCTTTTTTTTTGTCCATTTTACAGTTTGAAAAGTCTACATTTGAGAGGCATGTGATGAGTCATACTTGCAAGTACTGCAACAGCGAGAACTCGTATTAAGCTTCTGCAGCCTTCACCAGCCGAAGACTTGTGTCGTTTAAGAACTCAGCTTAGATGTTTTCAATAATACGACAAATAAATAATATATGCAACACTTTTTTTTTGCAGCTAGAGCATTCACAAATCCCTACTCTGTTCCTTCTCTGAAATATCTCCCTGGCCATCTTCTGAAAGAACAATTTTCTGTAATGCCCCAATGAGTGTTTTTAACTTAAAATACACACGGAGACTAGCCTACCAATAAAGGCAAATTTTATATGACACATTTTAAATGGAAAACAAAACACGGAAATACCAGTGACTCATCAGTAACTCCAAGTTACAGACACTTGCTACTGATTTACAGGCCAGGCTTTTTTAAAAATTTAAATCTCTCCATTTTACACCACCTTCCCCTTTAATTCTGAATCTCAGCCTCATTTTCTCCATGTCACATAAGTGCCCTTCGAAACAAGTAGGCAAGTGAGCCTGCTGCTCCAGTTACATTCAGTGCCTTAGCTAGTGTCTATCCAAAGCTCCTGTTTCCACCCCTTTACACAGCTAAACCCCGAACTGCAGTATTTCAGGTTAAGTACTTTTCTCAGAAGCCAAACAGAAGTTAAAGCCCTAGGACTTAGGCAGACAGCAGTACTGCCTTCCAGCTATAGCAAGCTGTGTGAATTTTAAGCTGCATTTGCTTGACATTGTGTGTAAATATCAAAGTAACAATGCAGACAAAAACCCATTATAAAAGGTTACCTTACATGGTAACATCCATGCACCCCCCCAACGGTACAGTCTACTTTTCCTAGTAGCTAACCTGCCTAAAAAAAAGAAAGCTAATTAGGTGACACCGGTTCCCTACGCACATATAAACCCTTTGTAGTTTTGGCTTTTGCTAAAGAACGTTACTTTTGCAGATTGACTCAGGCCTTATTGTCACAGTACATAAGGTCTGCTATTGAATATGGAACAGAATTACAGTCAGAACAGCAATCCTTCTAAATGTATCACTCAAGGCCATCAATAATACTGTAGGCCAAAATTTACCCGCGCCCATGACGCAATAGGATCCACCCCACATTTTGCTGCCACTGGACAAGGACAGAGGGACAATTTGAGAAAGATGGGAGTGTGGAACATGGAGCAGTTTGCCAAAAAGAAGAGGGAGAAACAGTAAGAGCTGGAAAAAAGGAAGGGTGGGGAGGGGAGTTAAAGGCAGTGGAGGAGGGGTTAATTAGAAATGCGATGGGAGGAGTCTAAGCAAGAACTCCACCTACGCAAACCATAAATCAGGTGCCGAAACAGATCAGTACAGAAGACATTCAAATGAGGGAATCACAATGTGATTTTTGATTACTGTTCTTCTGTTTTGGTAAAAACCATTTCTTAAATATTCTCAAACACAACTCACCTTAAATATTAAGGCCAATATTTGCACTTACTCATTAAGTATTTAATTTATTTCCATACATTAGCAAGTACAAAATATGAAGAGTTGATATAAAATTTTCATCTAACTTTGCGAAAACCTTTCCTGTCCCTGGTGTGAAACACTAGCCTGCTTATTAAAAAATTACGACTATAATGATTAAAAATAATTAACACAAACATGTAACACAACACTGGGTCATAAACACAATACAAATTCGAAGAAAAAAAAAAAAAAAAAAACCCTCAGCTATCTCCAGGCCAGCCATTTTGTGCATGCCTCTTGCCTATAACTGTACAACATGAAACCTACTCCCAATGCACAAAATGTCTGCTACTTTGACTGGAGTTCCATTGCTGACCTACAGATGGCTCCATACCAAGACTGACACAATAAAAGTCATTACGTTACAACGTGAATTTGTCGTTTCACGCGCATAAAATAATACATTGTTTGATGGAATCTATACATTGACACACAGCCTACATGGTTTTCAGCTTCGGGGAATTTTGCCAAAGACACACATGCAATACTCATAAGCCACGGTTAAATTAAAACAATTTTAACACAATCTTACAGAGAGACAGGATAATGCTCAATGTTTGTATTATTTACACAGTATTTCTTGAATACACTATAACAAATAAGAGGTTAGCAATTCTACAGCAGAATCTCTCAAAATTAAACTGCTATACAAAATACTCAACTAATTTGACATCATAACCAACGTATGTCATTCTCTGCTATGTATGCAAAAACAATCTTGACTTGAGTTCACTTTAAAATGCTTTCTATGCCCCTGGAGAAAGTGGAAAGGGGGTTAATGGCAGCTCAGTCAAGCTAGGGGTTGCGGTGTTTTTCGAGCGCGGCAAGACAGAGACAGGAAGATTGCGAATGTCTCTCTCACTGGCTCCTCCCCTGCACTCCCCACCCCTCCCGTCCGTGCCCCCCTCCCTCTCCGCTCAAAAGGGGGAGGGAATGTGGGAGGGAGGAAGCCAGCTACAGCCACAGCACAAGAGGAACAGAAAGGAAAAAGAGGGAGGGAAGATGAGACGAGAGTTTACAGTCAGAGCGAAACAGTCAGACTGATCGGCAACAGCCTGTAAAACAAAGAGGGGGAGGAGGCGGGAGCTCGTAAGCAAAGGAATGCAAAGGCAAGGAAAAGAGCGTCTGCGTGCGTGCGTGTGGGTGGGTGGGTGACTGTGTACGACGCGCGTGAGTGAAAAGCTAGCGTATATTCCCGCATGTTATGGAATGGAGGGAAAATGGAAAAAGAGAGGCTTCTATGCCAATAATGACGTAGCAGATTTCTGGCTTAGGCCAAAAAACTATAGTAAACATATTGCAGTGTAATATTTATATACATATATTGTGCTTAAACTATAAACTTGTACACTTGTGTATATATGTAAATGAGAGGGCAATCATAAAACAAATTACACATGGCTAACAATTAGAAAGGAAGTATTGGTTAAGTATCTAAAAATAATTCAGCTAGCTGTAAAAAATTATCCCAGTCATGGTGGGTTAAACTAAAATTAAAATTCTAAATTTAAAAATTTCATACTTATGACTGGCGAATAAGCCAAAGATCTGTCTGTGATATCTACTGGGGATAAAAATTCCAATTTATATTAATAAACCATAATTACATTCAAGGAAATAAACAGATTTAGCAGTGTAGTTGCATTATATAAATTATTCTATAAAAAATAAGGAAATCTGGCTTCAAACAGGTTAATCCACCTTTAATTTAGCATTATCGCACAAGGAATCAACAATTTTAACAATTTGGGTCACGAAGGACAGTGTAACCAGGTGCAAGACAGTTTATCATTTCGCTCCAGATGATCATTTGTGAACATCATTTAAAAGCGGTATACTATCTACAGAGTAAATGTAACCATGTTCTCTCAAGTAAACATAGTAAGGTGGTGTCAGGGCTGCATTCTAATGTTCTCCACAGCAGCCCTTGCTCTGCACTCTGGCCACGTAGCAGGACGGCTAGCTGAATATGGAGGCTGCCCCAGTACTTGGCCGAGACATTTTCATGGCACCTCCTAATTAACAAATGAAACACTGCTGAATATCGCAGCTACGCAAGAACGTAGCTAAGTAACAAGTCGCTGCAGTGCTGCCTTTATAACTTCATTTTTTTCACTGCCCTTTAACCATCCAGTAAACCCACAACAAGATTTATTTCTGGAAGGCATACCAGCTTATGGGGAATAAAGCCATATCAATTTACTGATGCATACTTCACTGGAAGACACTGACACTATGACAACTGTAGGTTATTGCGAAGATGATTCCAGCTACCAAAAAGTTTTTCATTCAAAAACATTTAAATATCATAATTGAATCAAAACACCTGTATACTGCTAGTGATCTTGGTAGCTTAAATGCCATACTGATTAATGAACAAATTCTCAAACAATAAGCAGGGAAAATACTTATTTTAAAAATGAACCAGAATTTAAACCGAACTCAATATATGAAAGCTTACATATTAGGATACGGTGGAGGGATTATGTCACCTTGGTGGGCTGGGAACGCCTTGGTATCCTCTGGAGGAGGTGGCCGAGGAGAGGGAGGTCTGGGCCTCTTTGCTTAGACTGTTGCCCCCGCGACCCGGACCCAGATAAAGCAGTGGAAGATGGATGGGTGGATTACAGTGATTATATTTGGTTGAGGCACGGCTACATCGATTGGTAACGTTTGATCATCAGTTGCCATATCAAATTGTCACTTAAAAATTAGTCTAACTCCCCACCCCACCCCCCAACAACACTGATTGAAGAACAGTTGCCTTGAGAAAAGGGCTCACTGGACTCAATGATAGAGCCGGAACACATTTTCATCACCCAACTGATACACGGTCTCTCCCCCATGCTAACTGTACATGTCGTGCGCTGGAAGATGCAAAGGCCGCAAACCACGAGAACCTTATTTACACAGCCTCACCGAAGGTTCTCTTGGCAGAGCATGGGCACTCCAGTGACTCTGAAAACACGGACAGGATACTGTCCACAGGGATCATGGTCAAGGGCCACGTAAAAACTTGTCAGGGAATAGCTAGGAATCCAAAGGTACGCCGTGACTTTTCACTGACTGATGAAGCGAGGGCAACATAGTTTACATAGAAAAGGAATGGCCCCTTCTTAAATTTTTAAAAGGCTGTGACATGCAAGTGATATTTGCATCAGTCATATCCATTCAAAGCTAAGAATTTTTAATTAGCTCAGTTATCTGACAAAACTTTAGTCACTAAATAGTACACAAAACCAATTGTTGTCATTAATTACAAATTTATGACAATTTGATGTACTGTATGTTTTCCTTTTCGAGCAAGTTGATATGCAAAAATTGACCACTAGGAATAAAAGTGAAAAGCTGTTTTATTCTGGTCCTTTCATGGACCCCAGGTGGAATGATATGGAAACTACCAAACTGTACTATGTATAAAAAGGATGAAGTAGCAAAGTTTAAACATGCTCAGTGAAGCTATTTGTTGTATGGCGATTAAGAAAACTAAAATGACCGCTGAAATATCTATTGTAGGCTTAAGTCCCCACTGATCGACTAATTCTCGCAACAGAAGTGAAAACCATCTTACTGCACACGACAAAAAAAATTAAAATTTGGAATACCAATCACAAAAAATATGTTAGTAAAATCTGCAAAAATACCGGCTGAATCGTCACTTCAATATTATACGCAAATAAATCAAACAGGCAAAAAACAGGTGATTGCAAACTATTACAGAACCCACCCCATTTTAGAAAAATTTAGTTTCTACTGCTTACAAGATGGCTGCCAGGACACGCAAGCAAAAAAAAA
The DNA here is from genome assembly GCA_009936485.2 of Gymnarchus niloticus. Taxonomy (NCBI): domain Eukaryota; kingdom Metazoa; phylum Chordata; class Actinopteri; order Osteoglossiformes; family Gymnarchidae; genus Gymnarchus; species Gymnarchus niloticus. Next base: position 16,273 of record JAACJT020010543.1, on the reverse strand, counting down.
AATATATTAAAAAAAAACATCCATGATGTGGAAAATGGAACTCTTAGCTATGAATATACATTTATGTGTTTTATTATGCACCAATGTGTATGTGCCAGAACTTTTAGATTTTAAAATGTATAGGTAAAAATAGCTTTGTGTGTTCTTTATGTAGGATGCTTTTTTATTTTGTCTGTCTCTCTTATAATGGTAAAAGAGGAGAGAAAATTGAAGCAAATGGCTAAGAAGAAAAAAGGGAGGAAGTAGAGTCTTTAAAGCTCCTCCTCCTGCCCCATCCCCCACACTGTCCCTCGCCAGTTCCCCTTGTTCACGCTCCCTTCCCCCAGGCTCGCTCGCAGCTATGTGATGCACAGAGGGAAACACACGGCTGCACTGCGATACCAGGAACCACCACACGTCGCTTTACTACGGCGCTAACGGCACACGCAGCTACTTTTTGCTCCGATTCATCGCCGAGAGATGCGCTGAATGTGCCACTGCAAGAGGCATTCTGTAACGTGAAGAGAGACTGCGTGAACATGAAGTGCATTTTTTTTTCCTGCTAATTCACTGCAACGACAAGAAAAACCTGTATTTTCCAAGGGATTTACAACAGTGTCAAAGAAAGTGTTTGAAAGACAATGAAATGAAAGCTAACAATTAACAGGGGGCATTCTAGACAGTATGGCAGCACAGAATTTATCAGTACACCAAAATATCAGTCCCATTTTAAATCACATGACTGCCTGGAATTACAAAGTATTAACAGCACTGTTAAGGGTCTGGAAGAAGGCCAGGTTTACTTGTTTATAACCTTAAACAGGCTATTCCAAAACCCTACAACACTATGTTCCAAAACTGGCCCTCGGTGATTTTCCATTAGTGGTCATGTGTGCATGAAATTGTACGAACAGCAACAGTCCACAGTGCCAGTCTCTGGAACAATGGATACTTAGATTATATCTGCCTTATAGTTGCCTTTGAAACTAGAGAGGTTTTGTGCTGGTATAACATCTGCTATAAATTAGATATCTAACGTAAACGTATGCTGCTCTTCACTTGTCTCACCCTAATTATCAATATATTACAAGCTACAAAATGCATTATTGACATAGGATAAACATTATCTCGTCAAATTCTCCTGGTTCATCCTATTTAAACAGAACTCTTCCAATATCAGAGCCAAAATCTCTTGCATGGCTTTTAGCTACATTTCTTCTCAATATTCAGAAGACAGTGAGAATCTTGATGTTTTTATTTCAATCTTAAAATGTGTCTTAGTTATATGACTTGCAAAGTTTCCGAATGTCATAGCTTGCCACACAAGTTTCCGTTACACAGACGAAATACAACTAGCAGAAACAGACACTGCCAGTTTGTCCTGCTTTAACATAAGCATGGCTGCAAGGTGAAATACATACGCGTACAAATGAAAAACAATCATTATTGAAACTTCAATTGGATTTTCAGTGAAAACGAAAGATTTGGAAAAGAACGGACTTATCGTGCTTGTTTGTTTTCACCCAATCTATACCCAATAATCAACTTTTTCAGAAGGTGCCGCTCCACTTACACAGCTGGAAATTTACTGAAGCAATCTTGGGATGTACTCCATTCCTCTACTCGTTACACGGTTACCAATTAGCCACTGAGTTTTTACTGGAGCTGTGCTCTCTTTGACGAAGATGCATGGTGTTTTCACAGCAACATTTCTGGCAGCTAACGAGCCAAGAACCAACAAGACCGGCAAAATGGGAAGGCAGAACTGTAATCCTGACTCAATGCTGTGGAATCATGTCTGTAACATTCAGGTTAAATTCTCATTTTGATGGGAATTTAAAATGACATGACAAAAAAACCAAATGACACTTCCTGCCAAACCCATTAATGATATCCATTTGAGGTTAGTGCCATTGAATAAATGCTCAATAATCCAATAAGCACACAAGTTATGAACGCAGTTGGGTAAATAATATGATTTAAAAGTAGATGCTTCATTAATTAACATAAAACACCTGAGCGGTTCTCCATCTTCAAAATATGAATCCTGAGCACAGAATCATGTTACGTCAATTTCTTTTGATGCGATTCAACTACTGCAGTCAATTGTATTCAAACCCTTCAAAATGATCAGATTTGCCTGAATTACAAATGATACATACACATATTCTTCCTGTCTATATTTTTATTGCAAGTGCATGGTCACTCACAGTAAATCTTCAAACTCAAAATCAATTATTTGTCACAGGAGGGACTTTTGCCCATCCTTCACAGCAGACTTACTTTATGTACTGAAGGTTGGATGGATGCCACTTGTGGACAGTTTTCAAAAAGTGCCACATATTCTTTATGGAATTAAGATCTGACCTTTGACTAGGCCGCTGTAGAACATTCACCTTTTTGTCTTTTAACCATTGTGCCTTGGATCAATGTCCCACTGAAAGATGAAGTTTTCCCACAAGCTTTACTTTTCTTTTGTAGATGCTTATAATATTGCCCTGTATTTTGCTTCATCCACTCCACCTTCAAATTTGACAAGATGCCCAGTTCCTGAAAATGAAAAGCAACCTCACAGTATGATCCTGCCACTGCCATACTTCACTGTAGGGATGATGTTATTTGAGGCTTGGGCTGGGGGACAAATAATGCTTTGACTTTTGGCCAAAAATCTCTACCTTAGTCTCATCAGTTGATAAAAGTCTTCTCCCATATTTTTACCATGGTTCCTCTTATACTTTCTAACAAACTCCAGGGGTCTCATATAGAAGACTTTCTATGGATTCCACTGTGAAACATGCATACGCAAAATATCAAAAACATGCCAGAAAAAAAAAAAAAAATCCAATTCATAAAACTGGGTACACACGTGTTTCTGCAGTTTTCCCTTCTCAAACACAATCATCTTATTTATAAGTGTATGTGAATGATCCTGAAAGCCTGCCCAGGTATTGCCAAGACATAACAATAAATAGTTGATGCTAATGAACTCTACTCATGTAATATGTAAATCAAGCTTTTCTGGTTGGTCCAAGTAAAGCAACTGCAGAGAAAAAACTAACATGAGGAATATTGAACAGTGTGACATAGAGAGCACACCAAAATGTTATATTCGGGGATCTAAGCACAATTATGACAAACAAAAAGTGTGTTGAATGGCAAGACATTGCCGCTACAGAAAATTGTCATTGTAATTGAATGCACAAAATAAAAATTGGTTGTGATAAAGAAAATCGTATATTTACTATATATGCATACAGTAATGTAAAATAGTTGTGCAGTTCTCAGGTTAAACTAGATGTTGATTTAGATGTTTGTTTTCCTCAGAATGATTTCTCTTAGATATGAAACCATGATGCTAAACCCAGCATTATTTCAACCTAAGTATTTTAGACAGACATATTTCACTCTTTTAGGAAACATGCATAGCTGCTTGAGATTTTCTATACTTCTTGTCACAATAGATAGCCTGCTTATTGTTTGCGTAAGTCATGAAACAGTTCCAATTTATCGACCGGTATGTTGTTTATTATTAGCTTGCCTGCTGATTCTTAATATATGATAAGCAACTGCATGTATTTTGTCAACACAACAATACAACTGCACATTGGTGTATTGTTAATTAATATACCAGTTAATATTTAGTAGTTGAGCTGTTTTAGGTCATTTATTTTCTATGTCAAATATCTGTGCTCTGAAACATGTATACGGCATCCACAATAGGGGATGTCCTGTTACACAGAGTTGTACCAGAGCAGTTGGGATATCCTGGTGTATGTCATACGTGAGACCACTACAGTCAAAGCAACCACGTAAAAGCACTTTGTTTATGAATGAATTAATTACTAAGAATTAATTCTTAATTAAATTAATCACATTAACAAAAATTAATGACCAAATTATGTAGTACTTCAATTGGTATAAAATTATTTTCCATTGGCAGTGATTATGGACCTTGCAGGAGTAGCATAGTTTTTGGCTTACACAAATAAATGGGAAAATCAATAAGTCCTACTTAACATTTTTTAAACTTAATGTTTCTCTCAACAAAACCCAGCTTGGGAATAAGAATTATTGGTGCATGCGGTCGTTTAACTAGTTTAACTCATTTTCCCTGATTTACAATAGACGTTGTCTTTTCATGATTTATCCATTTGGGATTTATCCAAATTTGAGATTTTTATGTTGCGTAGGCAAGGGCCGGAGCCGCCGTAAATATGCACAAGTTCTCACATAATATTTTCTTTTACAAGAATGGAATGTTGCATACACTTGTTTTGGGAGTCTACTGTGAGTACGAAAACTTTATAAAGCCGACCCAGATGTGCTGTCATATAGCTCTAATTGAGTAATGGCTTGTTTCTAAGCACACAGGCCTGCATTACATCTAAAAATCGCTCAGCAGTCACACGATCAGAGTAGCCCAAAACGGTCCATATGATGTAGTTTATTGCTTTGCATAAAGGAGAAATCTCACAGGATCACCAAGGCAATCACTAGAGAGCTTTGCCCTTTACAGTTGCATGTCTTTATAGCACTCTACAACCGTTTCTTGCATAACTGGCAGTTATTGGTTGTAGCATCTTCACCCAGGAGTAGCCCATGAGGCTGTGTAATCTCCTGTGCCAGAAGGCCTTCATCTTACTGTACAAACACAGCTGGGCCGTGTAGAGCATTCATGCCCGAGAGGAACACCAGCTTGCTATCCTGCTCTCCTAGACACCCCAACGGTTCTGTCCCAGCCACAAGCTCCAGTATGTCTGCCCTTGTAGATTATGTGCCAACCACAGTTTCTTATCAGTGTTACCACATCTTGCAAGTATGTTTTGTTTTTTGTTTTTTTAAGCATGGATAAGCTCTACGGTCATTATTATATGACTACCATGTCTTAATAGGATTAAGCACTGCGTATAATAAGATTAATATTTTCTCTCACATGCATAGCTCTTGAAATGGTTGACTCCTGCACCTTAACTCCTCTTTCAGCCACTGAACTCAGTACCTCCTTCAGACTGTTGGTCTTATTTTAGCTTCCCTCACCAGTGTCCTTTCTGCACTGGCATTGATTTTTGAGGGATCAGCCTGATCTGGGAGGTACCCGGGTGGCGTGGTGTAGTTTCCACTTTCTCACTATTGATCCAACAGTGCTTACTGGGATGTCCAACCTTTTGGATATTTTTTGTCCCCTATTCTTAATTTATGACATCTGATTACTTTCCTTAAAATGCGCTTTAGTCTTCATTTGCACTCCTGTCCTTCAAAATAAAGTCTTTCCAACGACAGTGAAACTGAAGAGGGGTAACCACAGCTGGACGCCAACTGTAAGACAGTTGTGTCCTCCTCATAGCCATGTTTTCCATCTGTCTTCTTTCTATTTCATATGGACATTCTTTAGCGCAGGAGTTGAATACTTGAGCTTAATGTTTTCTTTAAAAGATTTGCCGAAAAATAATTGATTTTTATGGCGGCCCAGGAGTGCAGAACTTGGGATGTGGCGATACGATATTCAGCATTGGTATCGGTACTGATACTGTTCGAAAACACTGGATTGGTTATCAGGAAAAAATAATGTTATAAATTGATAAGATACTCAAAATACACTACCTTTCAAAAGTTTGGGCATTTAGAAATTTCCTTGTATTTGAAAGAAAAGCAAGTTTTTTGTCTATTAGAATACCTCAAATTGATCAGGAATACAGTGTAGACACTGTCAATGTTGCACATGACTATCATAGCTGGAAACGGCTGTTTTTTAATGTAATATCTACATAGGTGTACAGAGGCCCATTATCAGCAACAATCAGTCCTGTGTTCCAATGGAATGCTGTCTTTGCTAATGCAAATTTATTTTAAAAGGGTAGTTAATTGATCATTAGAAAACCCTTTTGCAATTATGTTAGCGAGGTCTGCAAAGCTGTAATTGCTGCAAATGGAGAATTCTTTGATGAAGGTAAAGTTTGAAAAACAATTATTTCAATTAAACATCATTATTTCTAACTTTGTCAATGACTATATTTCCTTCATTTAGCTATATTTCCTATTCAAACTCATTTTGTGTGTGTTGTCATAGTAAACAAGGAAATTCCTAAGTGACACAAAAACATTTGCCCAAAACAGAAGTGCTTCTGGCCACAAGTGACAATGTATTACCAATTTATTGTAAAACTGGGCGATAAATAAGATTATTACACCTTTTATTTTTTTTTTTTAGAAGACTCCTGTCCACTTTGGAATCTGGGTTATTGCTCATCAGTGATAACTTGTGAAAATTTGACTAGATTCATAACCATACTGAACTCACACAAAACTCCAAAGGAATCAAAATAAGCAAAATAACCACATTGCTCCACATTGTCGCAGAATCAGTATCTACAGTTTCTCAGTTATTGCATCCAGAAATTGGGGGCACACTCTACAACTGTGCCCTTAGCCACAGAACATGAGGTTTACTACGATAGTGTATTCCTTTGGGTTCTTGGAACTTTTTAAGTTCCCTCTCATGTCTAGATTTATAAAATAAAGATCAAGCAGGGAACTGTGGCTGACTGGAGGTATGGCATCCTTTAACACGAGCAACTGGTAAGTGGTAACCAGCAAATATCCAGCAAATATTCTGACAGAGCAGACAAAAACAGGACATTTCCTGGGACTTTCCATATATGAAAAAAGGCAATGGCTTCAACAATGCTAAGAGATAACAGCTGCTGCATACTTTACTCCGCAACCCTGACTAGGATGGATGACTGGATTGATGAATGGTACACCCTTACAAACCCAACAGTAATGCGATCTATACACAGTCACAAACGACATGATCTAAGCAATCATTTAACACCAGCAGTCATTTGAATTACAGTCCATGGGAAAATGAAGTGCTCCAATGCATTTACGATCTGCACAAAATTTGTTGCCCATGACCTTCAACTAAGCCACAATACCATATGTTGCCCATGATTACCAAAGTAACTATTTAAACATTGACTCCCATTAAATTTTGATGGCTGAAGTGAAATTTCTATAGAGGTTTTGCCTACATCAAAACTTCCAAGTTGCAGCCTACATAGAGACTATGAAACTAAATCCCTTCAAGGATCTATCAAAGGTTGTGCAAAATTGTATTCTGCTGCCTTTGGGTAACAAAGTCCTGGTCAACGATGTAACTTGGGCAGTCATTCTTCAGAGTACTCTGTCTGTGAGCCATTTTGAATAACAGCCATGACGAGTGACTTGACTTGTTTAAATTAGGACTACCAATACTTGTTTACTTACCGCAATATTTGTTTCCTTTCCTAACACAGTCTGCTTTGCTACAGATTTTTTTTCCATTTTGAACAAGCTTTTTTAACTTTCCAAGCAAGGAGCTTTATAACATTATGTTCGGAGGATCCTTTACTGCACCCATTTTAATCCTACTGGAACAAGACGCAATTACAGGTTGGTCACAGGTAGGAAGCAGGTGCTAAAAGTGGATGATTTTAGTAGTTTTAGGAAGTTCTTAACTTGCAGTATTAGCATTTTAAAAGAAAAGTAGTTAAAAGGATATAATGCTAAGCATTTTTATGGAATCACACATTACAAAAGAGCTAATATGTATACATTTTAGGCAGGAGAGTTTATGTACTTGTAATCTACCATTCACGTTGATTTGATACACTGTTAATGGAGACATCAAAATCTACCACGTAACTAAGTAGTTTTAAAAACAAATAAACATTTTTCCAATTACAGAGTAATTGCTAGCAATGCTACAGTCTGCATGCAGATACTGCGGGTATAGAACTCAACGTGAACCGTAACCAGCATCTAATCCTTCATTAACTGAAGCCAAAACTCCTTCAATGTGCTTTTTAATGAAAATAATAAACGATTTGCAATATTTCACTTGACGGAGTTAGACGTATTAATGCTTTTATGCTTTTTGTTGCGATTCGTTCAGTTATAACGGTGGCATAAAATAACGTTTTAAATTAAACAATCAATGCAGATAAAAACAAATTTAAGAAGGACCACAAAACAAACAAGAATTAATTACTAATATAACTATCACATTTCGATACAAATTGAAGAAACCTACTTACACTCTTAACCAATTCTGTTCGTATTTTATCTGAGATCGTTCTAACAGCGTTTTGAGTTGTTTTTGTTTGTTTGTTTGTTTGTTAACTTCAGCTGATAAGCTAAAATCTTCCCGCCAGCCTCGAGTTCACCACGTGGATCTGTGGATGAAAACGAACAGTTCGAAGAGGCGGTAATGCGCCTGCGCATTCACCCTCCTGCGTTATGAGTCTTTCTCTTTGGCGAGGAACGAGATGCTGCCGCCAGGGGGTGATAATGATCTGGTAGGCTCCTAGTCGAAGTTAAGGGTCATGTTGGACAAAATCTAAGTAGAGCTTGTATAGTACTACACAGAGACTCAGGTATATCATAGACTATTCATCTTGAATAATCATAATCAAGTAGCAGTCACTTTTATGGGTTATTTAAGTAGTTTGCACAGTTATTACGTAAACATCTACAAAATTTAATCAGTCAATTCACTGGTAAGAGAAGTTAAAATGTGTTCATACGTATCGTCATACTGAAATTATTTTAACTTAAATTGTTTTAGTTACGTAGTTAACAATTAAACTACTGTTCGGAAATAAATGTCATTAGACATTGTGTTAACCAATGTGTAGCTGTTTAGGAATGGATTGTTTGCTTAAATTGTTTATTCTACTTGAAGACAATATACATAAGTAAATGTACTGTATATGTAAGTTATATATTTTTCTCGTTCAGATTTTCACTTTTAAAGTTCGAACTGTTACATGCACGTTGATCTCAAACGTTTAATAAAATCAATTTTATGTACTGAAGAAATTATCAGCTGAAATTTAGACTATGTTCAGTTGCCAGTAACTCCGATGTTTGCCCTTCAGTAGGGAATCATACTGAACCCTTATTAAATTGCAAAGATGTTTACTGTATATGTGAGTTGATGACATTTTAAAGCGAACTTTTAGTCATTTTAGCATTAATGTTGCTTTCCTCTAATTGAAAGATAAACTACTATTTGATCCATTTTTTCCCATTTAGCTAACTTATTTCACATGCAGATCATCTAATAATAGCCAATTAAAGGCTTTTATTCATTTTTCTACATTTTCAATAACTGGATTATTTAAATTTGTAAGGCAGCTCTAGGAAAACTACCTTTGTATGTTTCTACAAAAGAACACACAATTAGTATGTTGTATTTATATTGTTGTTTATGTGTGACGATTACTCAGAGACCAGATCCAAAGGCAGAACTTGACTTTTGTTGTTGGAGGAGCAGAGCGAAGACGGGAGAAAAAGGGCAGACGGGGTTGGAAAAACTCGGGAGATCTAGATAATTCGCCAAAAATATGATCCACAGCCCGTAATCCAAAAACCAGTCCATGAGTCCAAAAGCCAGCAATCCAAATCCCGAACCAGGTAATCAAGCCCAAATTGTGATACACGTAAACTCGTTCATCAGTGGGGGAAGTACAAGGTCATACATGGGTACACTTCAACTCACAGACTAACACACTCGGTAAGGGCAGAACACACTCAATACCTCACACTGAGCAGACAGGAAACTGCGTTCTTATAGAACTTTAATAAGATGTTTCAGGTCTTACAGTGGCAGAGTACAGGAACTGGTGGGACGTGTCTGCCTGGTAATTGGTGTCACAATAAAGAAGGCATGTCAGTCTGATCTCATTTGGAAGCCAAAAATTACCTGCAAGAACTGTGAGGCTGTGCCTCAATGAGCGTCAACTCAAATTCAGTAACTCATATTTTGAAAGTAAACAAGTGGTTTATCATGAATCAATCAGAGATTTATCCTACCACACATTTATCCAGTACAGGGTCACGGGGGCCTGGAGCCTATTTGAGGCAGCATAGGGCACAAGGCTGGGGAATGCCCTGCACAGGATTCATGTAATGAACCACCACGCTCAGTGATAGAATTCAATTGGACGTTCAAAGGTCCTGAAAAACATTAACTTAAAATGAAATTGAATTAAATCTTACTCCATCGATCCATCTTCTAATCATTTTTCCTGGTCAGGGTCACTTGGAGGGGCTTGTTGCCAATCCCAGACAGCACAGGATACGAGGCTGGAGTATACCCTGGACAGAGCACCCACATACACAATCATACCTTTGTGCAATCTAGAGACACCAATTAGCCTAACTGCATGCCTTTGGACTGTGGGAGAAAAATGGAGTACCTGGAGAACACCTGCAAGACACACGGGGGATACGTCTGATTCAAACCCCCAACCCTGGACATGTGAGGCAACAGTCTTTATCATTGACCCACTGGGCCAGCCACATAGGACTCAAACTCATTTCAGTTCCGGGGTTATTTTGGAACACTTTAACTAGGGTTGTTCTGATTACTCTTGGACTGCTCATTGCCTTTAGCTCAGCTTGTTCATTCTGGTCTATGATGTTGCACTGGATGTCAGCTAGTTAAGCAATATCCACATTTAATCATGGTTCAGGACTATAGGGCAGCTACAAAGTGGCATGCTGTCAGCTTGTTCGGTCACCTCACGTCAGGGACTTAGAGGCTGACTGGTAGTTTATCACTGTGTAATGTTATGTAGTCACCCACTTCCAGTTCTACCTACTTAAGTCAGAAGGCTACAGTCATTAGGTTGTAATGTGTAATGCTCTTACAGTAACACTCCTAATCATGGACAGGAATTGTGACAACCCAACTACCTAGCAGTCTACTGGATTTAGTATTTTCAGACAACCAGGAATGAACCAGAACATAATTTATTCTGTAGGAAGGAATAATACATATCAACTGCAATTTCATCAAGAATACAGAAATCAACCTAAGTGGCCACTAACCCTACTAAAACAGCTATATCACACATGTGCAAAACAATACAAAAAGTCAAAGTTATACTGTACCTACTCAACAGAAGATGCACACAGTAAGGTTGAGAGTGATCTCATTCAAGATGTTGATCATACAATTCCATACAGGAGCTCTAGCTAGACACATAGTAAGTGTGCTGGTTACACAATACCATGTGGAAGCTCAGTCTACAGAGTGTCTCCCTTACTATCTTGTAGACTCTTCCTTAAATCCTAATACCCTGTGATTAGTTTATTCAATAGGAAAACCTATCATTGACAATGTGTTGTTGTTATCTTCTGGAGGACATGCATGGCAGTGGATCAATGATCAGATCAGATCCCAAGACTAATACTTAGCTGGAATAGTTAAGTTTCTTCATACACTAAGGGAACAGAGCTGTCCAACAAGGTAAGATTTCCATAACTTTTCAATGGCATTTAAACGTTATAATGATATGATATGCTGCTTTAGACTGAAACCATTGCGCCAGTTGTATGGGGACCAAGTTAACATGAGCATGTACCACGTTTGCATTCACATTAAATTTTGTTTGTCAGATATGAGCATTCTGTGTGGCCTTTGTATGACCTGGGACAAGGGACAAATGGTCATGAGGAGTAGGGGAGAAGAAAGGATGGGTTTATGAGCAGAGGGTATGTGAGACACTTCTCACTCAGTGAGGGTTGAGATGGGTCATGGTACAACAGACTGAGTCAATGAGTACGGTCTCATTTGACCTAACTTGACAGCTGCCCAGGGTGAAAAACAGCACAGACCTGAAGACCTCCAATGTCATAGATTACTGTGGAGCCAGCAGCCTTACATCAGTCCATCACAGGGCAAACACATGCACATATCAGCCCAACTGAATGCCTTTTGACTGCAGCAGGAAACCGGAGGACCCTGAGGAAACTGACCCAACACAGTGAGAACAAGCCATCATGGAATATGATCACCAAGCAACAGTCCTACCCACTGAGCTACCCCATCAAAGAATTACTAATTTATTCATTTATCAATAATTCATTTTGGTGATGAATAATACACATTCAGAGACACTTTAGATTTAGTTTTTTATAATCAAACATAATAGCTTGTACTGTGGCTGCAATATAATTTGTTAGTACTACATTAACATGGAAATATTTAAAGTAGCATGAATATATTTAATACTATGTCACAATATTCTGCTTACTACATAAATACGTTAATCTACAGATAAAAAGCTTTTTTTTCTTTGAACTGGACTACTTTCAGCAACTACCTTTATTGTGCATTATGTTAACATAGTTTTCTTGTCCAGTATTTATCTGTGGAATAACCAATAGGTCATTCTCAGTGTTTTAATTTTGTTTCAGTTACCCAAGTGGAATTTTCCTGTTAAAATATCAGTATATAACATAAAATAAAGATCTTGTTGTACATGTTCACTAATTTATATTGATTTACCATTGCATATTTTACTCAGTATGAATGTTTTGAGATTTGGTCATTTGGTTGTTACCATCTACTTATAAGGGTAAGCCACCCCCTGGCCCAGAGTTGGAATCCAAGTGGACAGCCGAAGGTATGAATGCATGTAGGCCCTTCCGTGTGCATCTAGGAAGTGCTTAAAACCTTAGTTAAACTGAATATAACGTAAAGGTATTTTAATCTGACTCCATATAGTTTGATGATTGATTTATAATGCTGTGGTAAGACTTGAAATTTAGGTTGGTTCTGATAATATCAAGACTTGCCTTACTCTCAGTTACTCTTGCCTCCGGGCATTGGTATCATTCAGGGTTTTGCTCCCAGCCAGTTGAGCAAAGCCCAGTGCAATATGGAACCAGGCAGACGGTTCAGGGACTGGGTGATAACTATGACTTTGACACATGCTCAGCATGTTTGAGTCTATCCAGCTCAGGAACTGTTGGTTCAGTTTAACTGGATGGTCACTTAGGCTGTGGGTCAATCTATTGGATTGCCCAGTTCATGGACAGATATAGTGTGTCCAAATAATTTACACAGGCCGAAGATCAGCGTGCGTATCTATAGCAGCTTGGGCTACTGCAGTTTGACTTACCAGTTCAATTCAGAGGCTGGTTACCATTGGCAGCGTGTTTGACTACGTTAAGGACACATCTGACAAATTTCACCAACTCGGAGGCTGGTGGGAATTGTCAGCAACAGAGCCAGAGTGTCCACAGCCTTACATACCTATTTGGGTGATTTGATAGATCTATTCAGTCTGTCGTCTCAGCTGGTTGATCCTGTAGTTCACAGGTTGCTCCATCACCAAGTAAACTCCCTGCTAGATAGCTAAGAATTTACATGTAGTATTAGGGATGAGTACTAGAACCTGCTCACCTAATTGTAATTCCTGGATGTGGACCAGCTAGTTATAGTCTTTGCTGGGTGCACCAGGACTCACTCAGGTGTTCTTGCACTACCAGTATCACATTTTGAATGTGCTGCATCTGGTCAATGATTGAACAGGTCCTACACATGCTCAATCATTGAGTTGAAGGAGGACCATTGGAACTCCCATACCTCTCTATATCCAGTAGTCCAGATTGTTTTCTCTTGAACAGGAGCTCAACTTGGGTGAAACTAGTTGATGTTCCAGGTGTACTCCCAGACAGGTTAGTCAAAGTGCTGGACCAACCTGTATGGGGGTGGTAGACTGAGGTCTAGTGGTGTTTGATCTGGAGCAGCTGGTACAAGTCAGTCATCAGCTTAGAAACAAAGGAGGTACCCTGTTCTGTGTTTTTTGGAATACCCATCTAGTTGGCAAAGATAAAGAGTTCTTACCCAATGGCCTTAGATATGACTTCCAAAGGCGGTACCATCAGGGTACTTTGTGGCATAATCACCCAGCACTAGGAAAACCCATGTCCCTTGCAGGATTTTGGTAATTCTGGGTCTTTTAAGGGTATTCCTCATTACCAGTTATCCTCTGAGGTGATTGGTATGGGCTAGCTGTATAATCGTATCAGTCTTAGACCTCAGTACTACATGCAGCTCAATTTTCTCCCCCTCCTCAGCACCATGTAATACAAGACATCATTGCAGACCATGAAAATCTGTTCAGGGCCCTGGCTCATACTAAGGGGCCACCTATAAACAACAAGGGTTTTATCCTATCAATGCTTCAACTGGTCATGCTCCCTCTGTGCAGGAAGGGTTCTCAAGCTATGTGCTAAAAAAGATTATAGACTGTGGGGTGCTCAGTAGAGAGAGCTTACCTTCCAGGTCCACATCCTCCACATCTCCTTCTCTGAGGAGAGCACAGGGTAGGTCGTCCTGGTCACTAGAGAGGCCTTCTCTTTCAGTGGGCTGATGGCTAGCAAGCAGTCAGCTCCTCATTCATCACAGTGAGTCAAAGCTCAGACAGTCCCTCCCAATCAAAACAGAAACTACTAGCTCCTGTACCATAGCGACCTTCAGATTCCAGGTGCCCAAAAGACAATCCAGCTAGTTGTACACCATAATTAGCACATGCCATCATTCACAGTATAGACCAGCATGATGGTGCTTCATAAGGGTCCTTCTCCCAGAGTCTGAATTCCAAGATTAATGGGACTTAGCTCATCCTATGGATGCTGAGGTCCACTGACCACAATGGTTTAGGTGCCTTTAACTTAGCTTGTTCAAAGCCCATTGAGCCTGCCAATCCCACACTGGTTCCCTTATCCCCAGATTGGGATCAGGGAGCTGGTGGGAAGTGGGAGCCATCTGAACTATGGCTATTTGGAAGGCATAAGGTATGTCCATAGGAGATGTGCCATCTGTGCTTAGTGCACCTAGATGGGTATTTCCATTTCTGGAACTCCTGTACAACCTGTGCAGGATCCTGGCCATAACTTCAAAAGTGTGAATGTACACTTCCACATCATTTTTTGCAGTGAGTTTGATGACCAGTCCATGAGCGCTCTAGCAGTCCTCCGGATTTGGGTTCTGTTCTGTAACTGCTTGTTGCTGGTGCATTATCACCATTGGGAACAATGCGACTTGAGAGAAGCACCTGGGTACATGCAACTCTATGAGGATGGCGCCTGGAGGCAGCACTGCGTGGAAAAACATGAACAGGGAACAACAGAGCAGAATAGACAGGACAGAGAGACAGACCAGGACTATGGGGAAACTACAGGGAACCAGGAGGAGACTTTGAGGAATGTAGGTGCAGGAACAGGGTTCTGGGGGGAGGCAGGTGCATTGGAACAAGGGAACCTGGAAGAGGGGAAGGCATGTCCATCCATAGGCATTGAGTACCCATAGATCGGCATGACTCTGGGCTCCATAGGTTGGGTTACTCTTTGCTAACTGCTGGCATATACAGTAGTAATATCAGCCACTCAGACAGGCAGGCATACTGTTGGTGGAGCCTAAGTGTCTGAGGGACCAGAGAGCTGGCTCTAAGCACCAAAAGGCAGTAACGCAGAATGATCGAGCATCCCTCAGGCCATTTCTGTTTGGTTCTTAGTCTTAATCTGGTTGTTTGTGACTATCTGAGATCGGGTCATAGAGGCGAGGGTACTGTCATGTCTTTGCTCATTTGTTCCCTGGCTCCTCCCCTTGCTGCTTTGTTTCCTTGTGCTGCAATTGGTTGCAGTGGTGATCCTGATTGACTTGTCGCACACCTGGTGCCTGTTGCTTTGTTAAGCATGTGATTGCCTGGTTACCCTAGCCTATTTCCTGATTTCCTGGAATCAACCCAGTTGGCTTAGCAGTCTTGATCTGGAGGGTGCCTAGTAGAACCTGCATGATCAATGTTCTCCCCCTTGTGTTGGTAGGCTGAACCACACAACGTCTTTTTGCATCTTTTCAAGTACGCTGTTGTTTGTTTCAAGCTACATGTTTGGTGGTGTTTCGACTTTGGCTATTGTGCTCGTATTTTTAAGTATACAGTCAGCATTACAGATGTCAAAGCTTAACAAGAAAGATGCAGGATGAAATGAGGAGTGACAGCTCTGAACTTTGGTGCTGGTAAAAGCTTTTATGATACTGTAGAGTACAAGGGAACAAAAGCATGAATTGTAGAGTCTAATGACTGAAGTTAGGAATGACCTAATATACAGTTATCCTTGTAGCAACACACCTGTGACCACAATCTCCAGTGAGTTCAGACTGGATCTCAGAACTGAGCTAATTTTCTTGATCAGTTTGTTGAGTTTTTAGGCATCATCTGCACTGATTCTATTGCCCCCAACAGCACCACATAAGTGACATGAGTCAGTGTTGTAGCTGAAGTCTGAGATGTAGACGGTAAAAAGGGGGCCAGTACAGTACCCCAGAGTGTCTTTGTGCTGCTTGTTACCATGTCTGACAAACAGTTCCCATGCTGCACAAATCTTAGTGTCTTAGTTGACCCAGACCTGTCATTAAATGCTCACATCAGCAGTATCACTAAAACAGCTTTTTTCC
>JAACJT020010336.1:0-46110 GCA_009936485.2 Gymnarchus niloticus | reverse complement strand
GGGGGCACATAGGAGGCGGTGGGGGGATTAAAAAGTACCAGCCACTGCATGAACAAGCACGAGCGGGTGATGGTGCCATACAAGTAGACTCCTGCCCCCCCCCCCCCCCCGTACTCTTTTTGTTAATGGAGAGGTTGTGGAGGAGGTGGAGACCAACAGGTACCTCACAGTGCATTTGTACGACAGGTTAAGAGTAGACTAGTAACACAGAGTCCTTGTTGACGAACGGTCAGAGCTGCCCTTAACTCCAACTCTAGTGTACTCGTCCAAATTTTGGCTGGTATATCAGTGACACGTGCATTCTTCGAAGTTGTAGTATGCTGGTGCGATGGCATTACAACAGGTGAGGCCAACAGACTTAAATTCTTCCAGAAGGCTTCTTCTGTTGGAAGTGGTTATACAGGAAAGGATGCTTGACAACCTACTTCAGATCCTGGAAAGTGCTTCTCACCTTGGGTGCAACACCCTGGCCAAGCACAGGAGTACATTCTGTAGTAGAGTCATTCAAATGTGCTGTGATCCTAGAGGACTTCAGAAATCTGTAAAGTCAAAGGACTTTACCATGAGTCCTCTGTTTGACCCACATTGAACTGTGGATCTCTTCTCCTTTGCATATTGTATATTTGTGCTCTGCACTGTGTTGCTGTGTCTTGTATTTATATCAGGAGTGTCAAAAATACGGCCTATGTGCTGGAACTGTGCTGATGAGTCATGATACGGCCCGTAAGATAATTTTAGAGTATTGAAAAATTTAACTGGAAAATCTCACAATAAAAAACAATAACTCCACTCCTGTAGGGGGTGCCTGTGAAAGCCTAACATCCAGTACAGTTACTTATCTTTCATGAACAATAAAGAAAACATGTCTCTTTCTAAAAGAAGCAAAGTGGGCTGTGAGTGTCGGACTTTCCAAGAAAAATGGACAAGATCCCATTTTTTCACAGAAAGAAGTGGAAAGCCTGTCTGCTTGATTTGTTCACACCTTACAGAAGTATTGAATGAATTTAACATTCAGCAGCACTATTGGATTCACCATTCTGAGAAATACAACAACTTACAAGGGCAACTTAGATTGGATAAGGTAAATGAATTGCTGATGAAAATCAAGAAACAGTTGTCTGTTTTTAATCGTACCTGCAACATTAATGATGCAGCTGTGAAAACAAGTTATCTATTTGCCAACGAAAGAGCCACGCTGTCCACACCATACTCCAACGGCGAGTTTGTGAAGACGTGTATGCTTAAAGCTGCAGAAGCTGTGTGCCCCAAGAAGCGGCAATTTTTTTGCCAATATCAGTCTTACACGAAATGTGGTTGCAGACAGGACTTCAGATCTTGCGAAAGATGTCAATCAGTTGAATGATAAAGTCAAGTTATTTATAGCTTCCTCGGTTGCTATTGGTGAAAGCACTGAAATCACAGATGTTGCTCAGCTGGCCAGATTTAGTTGTGGTGTTGATACTACAAGAGCAGCTCATGACTTTTTTTGAAATCCTGACTGGAGCTCTGTACGGCATTGGAATACACTGGGCCCGGGCTGTTAGCCTGGCTACTGACAGTACACCATCGATGACTGGGGAAAAAGGCAGGCGTTGCAACAAAATTCTGTGAAAAGTTTTGAGTGGGGCAGGGATTTTTGGCTTTTCATTGTATTTTGCAAGTCCCTGAAAATAGATAATGTAGTGGAAATTATTAGAACTGTGAATTTCATCTGAGTAAGAGGATTAAATCCTCACCAGTTTGACAGTTTGCTCAGTGACAAGGTCGTTACTCACGGTTTGTCGTAACAGGTTGCTGGTTAAGCCGAGAAGCCATTCTAAAACACTTTTTTGAACTGCATGAGGAAATTGGACAGTTCATGGAGCAAAAGGGTAAACCACTGAATGAATTACAGTTGTGGTCAGAAGTTTACATACACTCATCATGGGCATGAATAGCATGGAAATTTTGGGCTTTTAATGATTTCTTTGAACTGTTCTTTTTCCAAGGTAGAATGATTGTGCAGCATACATCTTTAATGACTTTAAAAAACAAGAATTTGGTGCACAAGTTTGAATTTATTTTGGATTTTCTCTAATCCACACAGGGTCAAAATTATACATACAGACTCAAATATTTACAGATATTCAGTTTGTTTTACTAATCTAGCACACTATTTTTATGTGGCCCACACGAGTTTGAGTTCCAGTGTGGCTCATTCACTAAAATGAGTTTGACACCCCTGCTTTATGTTGTACTGTGTTTTCTTGCTACTGTGAACTTTCATAATTTTTTGCAGGATATATAATGTTTATTTTAGCTGTGGGTTATTTCTGACAAAACAATGCATGGACACAAAACCTTTAAAACATTTAACTTTTTATTAATTATTGTTTGAAAATAGTGTCTTGAGCAAAATGTTTCCTTTCCACCAAAATTTAATCAATAATACTGTATGAAAATAGCAAAGACTGCTCTATTTTGTTGTTTCAAAATCAAAGGTTTACAAAAGTAAGAAGTTTTCATAGCACATTTTCTTTTACAAGAAGCTTTTTTTGCGTTATGAACAGCATGTGTACATTAAACAGCCACTAGATGGCAGTGTGGAAAGCACCATTTGCTGGCACAGCAAAGCTTCCGGCAAATACCCCTTTTCCACAGCACTGGTGCCGGTGCCGTTCCGAGCCCTTTACCAGTTTGGAACCGGTCCTACCTTTTCCCACTGAAAAAAATGCAAACTCGGCTCCGAACAGGCACCCAAACTTTGCTGTTCTGGAACCAAGATTCTGTGATGTCATCAGAGGTGGGCGGAGTAAGCGAGTTAACTTTAGACAATGAAAATGGCGGAAAGCAAGTCTGTTGTTGCGTGGTCGACTGAAGAAATAAATGCATTTTTTTAGCAATTTGGTCGTCTCAAGAAATACAGCAGAAATTAGAAAGCACACAAAAAAAGAAAAGGGTGTACAAGGAAAGACGTGTTCCGTTGCTTCGTATAGTGGGCGTGGTATGTGACGTAGACGCAGTGTCGTCACTCGGCTCCCACTGGGCTCTGGAGTCTGTGGAAATGCGGGCTGGTTCTCGCTGGTTCCCAACTTCAGCACCGGCACCAGTGCTGTGGAAAAGGTCTGTCGCCACAACATCACCGTGGACGCACACTGTGTGAGGCACAGCAGAAGGTGTAACCGACCTGTGGTGAGCATCTCCAGAGTCATGTCGAGCATCACACCACTGCTGTCATCAGCAGTACATTGTTTTGAGCAGAGGAAACTAAGAATGGAGACCAAGAAAAGAGGTATCTTTATGTATCATATCTACCTAACTTAGATTTTTTCGTGCAGGGATCAGTCCAACCCAGCCATCACCCAAATCAAGTGCTTACAACAGAGAAGCAGTGTAATTTTTTTTCTAAAAAGTGTAAAAAATACTGTTCTTATTTCAGTTATCTTTTAGTGCTGTCATTTACATTATAAACAGATTTTACGATCCAACTCAATTAATCATATATGTCTATTATACAAAATACCCATAAATTAAATAGATATTCATAAACATCCATCCACCCATCTTCCTTTACACAGATGGAGGACATCACAAACATCATTTTTAAAAAATATGTTTAAATTTTAAATAAATAGGCCCTGAATCAGTCTTGGTAAAAGCCTCAAATGGTACCTTCTTCTGGGGTCTTCAGAATTATGAGCAGTGCTGTTCTGAGTCTGATGTGCAAATTCAACTTTGCTGGCTGACCTTTAAAAGGGTCACAATAGCATGACCTTTCCACCGGTATGTGAATGATCCCAGTAGGACTAAGTACAAGGGACTTATGCCATTCAGAATGGAAATGCAACCACCCGTCATTCGAAGCATTATTCTAAAGCTAATAAAATACATTGCAAACCTGTAGCGGTCACACATTTCAAGACAAAAAGAAAAAAACATGACATGTATTAGAGTTGGTGCCTGTATTGTATAATACGGAATCGTCCCTCGTTGAAAAGTAAAATGCTGTGTCCCGTTTTAAACCAATATGGGATGCAATTTGTCTCATATTTTTATTATGTATATTTAGTTTTCTAATTTACAATGTTGTTACCATCTGTACAAAAATGGTCATATTTGTATTGTAATCTGTATGTATATAGGTAAACTGTTGATGCAGTTGTCACTGAAGAGAGTTTTTTCCTCAGTGTATGGCTGGAGAGTACATTCAGTGTGATGTTGATGAAAATCTATGGCCAAATGCATCAGCATTAGGGCTACAGTAGACGTACTTACTGGCCACTCAGTATGGCAGATGCGTCCTGAACTGAAGAACTGACCAATTTGGCTGTACTGAACTGGAAAATTTAAAAATTGTACTGGGATGAGGGGCAATACGTGCCCCCAAAGGGCTGAAATGGTGTTCTGAACTGAAGAAATGGGCAACCGTCTTGTATTGAATTGAAAACGTGCATTCTGATTGAAAGGCCGTGGAACAATGCACAAGGCCCATGGAATTACATAGAAAGTTGTTGGGTAGTATGAGCCCCCAAAGGACAGAAAATGCATTCTGAAAAGAATTTGGCAACTGGATTTTACTGAACTGAAGACGGAAGATTGTGCTGGGATGGCAGCTGCACTCTGATTGGACGGCAATGAAATTATGTAAATTAGTAAAGGATCTAAGCATTTTGATTGGCTATGGGGCACAGAATGTAAGTGCAACCTCTGATGTCACAAAACGTTGATGGGGAAAAATGGGGCACTGCAACTCCCTACAGGACAGTGATTGAACCCCTAATATGAAAAACCAGCACAATTCCAACAGGGTTTCGGCACTATGTGCTTGAACCCCTAAAACCAGCACAAAAACAATAGGGTTTCAGCACTGTGTGCTTGAACTGCTAATAATATGAAGAACCAGGACAATTTCAATTGGGTCCTAGCACTGTGTGCTTGAACCCTAATTAAATACAGGAGGGGGACACTAGGATGTGATTGCCTCCAGCATCAAAATCACAATGCTTGTTGAAGTACTGCGGTGCGTGATGTTTTTTCTGTACCAGCATTCCCCCAATAACAAGACCCTGCTGAATCTGAAATGCTCCAGTCGAAACTGTTTTGTTTTAGCCCAGATAGCCTGATGCTTTTCTTCAGAATGGATTCTTTCAGTCCCATACTGCTGTAACACATGGTATGTCACAATGGTGATGGAATCTTTGGGCTACTAACCCAGCAAGTCCACAAAAGCAATGGTGTACATTTCATTTAAAATCCATCAGCACAATTCACAACGTTCTCAAATTTGGTAAACAGGACAGCTGCATAAGGTACCTGTGAAAATGCTTACAGATTAACAGTTAAAACAGTGGACTGATATATGTGTATGTGTGTGAGAGTAAGCATGCATAAAATATAATTGAAACCGTTAATTCCCAGGGCACACCAAGTATATACAAGTTTATGTATCATTATCTGTCCAGTTCAATTCACTTTGAATGTATTTTCTGCTAGCCCTAATACTTTACACCCAAAGGAGGAAATTGCATCACACCTGTTTTCATCTTGAGCTAAATCGGTGGATTTACGAATAATGTTGCTAATCAAATTTATTGTAAATGGATGGAAATGAACATTAGCATTTCCCCCACATGAGGAAAGCTGGTGTGGAAAAATGCAGGCAAAATAAGCTGCTCTTTTACACTTAGCTATTGACAAAGATGATCGACTTGATATACAAAAACCACAAGTGACTAGAGTTTTTGTTATCGTGTTTTAATGCCTAGGATGACTGCAAATTATACACTATATGGACAAAAGTATTGGGACACCTGCCTGTGCAATATCTCATTTCAAAACCAAGGGTAAAAGAAGAAGTTGGTCCTCCTTTGCCTCCACTCTTTGGGAAAGGCTTTATGCTAGATGTTTGAATATCATTGGTGGGTTTTGCTACCATTCAGCCATAACAGCATCAGTGAGGTTGGGTATTGATGTTGGGTTATCGGGTCCCTGTCTGTTTGTGTGGCCTATGACATCACAACTGAACTCTTGTTGTTTTCTAGAAGTTTACACATCACAATCACTTGCAGTTGATGTCTTCTGTGGCTGCAGAATATGATGTCATGGATGGCCAGTTAGTATTTTCACAGAACCTCCATGAAATTTTAACCAAGGCAGAAATTTGATACTGACTTATTGTGAAGGTGGCATATTATGATGGTGCCATGTTGAAAGTCACTAATCTTTTCAATATAACTCATTCTGCCAACGGTGTTTGTTGCTGGATATTGCATGAGTGTGTGTTTAATCTGCTCAACAATGAGTATAGCTTACATACCCAAGTCCAAAAGTATGTGAACTCCCCCTCCCATTAATTGGTGTCCCAATACTTTTGTCCATATAGTGTATATTGACATACATTGACACTATCCAGACCTTCCCAGAGGAGATGCTTTAAACAAAGAGGCAGAGAATTCTTCTTCACCCGTGCTAATTGTGAATTTGGAATCCAGCTGAAACCAAGCTCCTTGCTGTGCAGTCATGGGGAACCGCGGTATGGAAGAGCTGATCCCCCTCATCAACAAGCTTCAGGATGCCTTCAGCTCTATTGGACAGAGCTGTAGCTTGGACCTACCGCAGATTGCCGTGGTTGGTGGACAGAGCTCTGGGAAGAGCTCCGTCCTCGAAAACTTTGTTGGAAGGTAATGTGATTATTAATAGAAATGTGCATTGATATGTTGCATTGCTGACATGGTGTTTGCGGTGCATCGACGCCCATTATCGTGATGCTGCAACTTCTTTCTCCTCCCCCTGGATTTCTTGTTCTAGGTAGGGGACAATAGGACATGGTTGTTTATACCTGTCATATTAGCGAAAACTGCGGAAGAGCTAAGGGAAATATGAAGTGCGTATTGTTGTGCACAGTGCTGTTGAGGTGCATTGGCCTCAGATAATCCCGTCATCATTAAGCATTTACTAGTTAGCGGGTCAAGTATATGTGTGGCCCTAGAGAAATAAGCACTAGGAGATTAGAGGAAAAGGTAGGCATTTCTTTGTAGCGAACACACTCCCATTAAAGTCAATTTAAAGTTACAGACGGCCCAGCATAAGTACAGCTCACCGGTTTTCCTCATGGTTGTTTCCCGCCCTTTTTCCCTTTTGCCGGGCTTTGAATCTGCAGCTACAGACGTTCAACTCTTGTGCCCAGGTGGCCCCTGGCTGTGCTGCACCATCGCCGTCACGATCTCATCTCGCGAGCCATGTCACGCTCCTTAGTGCACGGAACCTTTTCTGGCAGCCGTATAAATGGGTCCAAAGTGCAGTCCTGCGGTCTGTGACAACGGGCTCATTTATGTGCCCCTCTTGCTCTGTTTCAGGGAATTCCTTCCCCGTGGCTCCGGCATCGTCACCCGCAGGCCCCTGATTCTCCAGCTGGTGAACTGCAATACAGGTGGGTCGCTGCAGACCACTCGCCCTCACCTGCCCACGCACAGCATCACACACCCTCCAGCCGTGTGCCAAGTGCATCGCTGTAACCTTTCTGCCATCATCCATCATCGGTGTGCCATGTTGTCACTCCTGTCTACTGTGATTGCCTTCAAAGATCTGTCTCCAAGCTTTTCTCCAAACCCAGATTAACCATAGGCTGTCAGTCTTGGTGATGACCAGTAAGGAGCTCTTAACATGGAGCAGCCAGTGTGATTGCTTGATTTAACCTTAATTTTGTCTTTCTTCAATTTAGTTGTTTGTAACCAGTTTGTGTGACTCTACAAAATGTATGGTATCTCATTTTGGTATGTCCCTTCCAGGACTACTCATCACGAGATGATTAGCGTTATCTTACATGAGACATCAGTTCTCATTTTTGCTTTTTATTTTTTTTGGTTTAATGTCTTTTTAATGAATGATCACTCATTCTTCGGTGCGGAGTGGCAGTGGTCCCATTTGGATGATGAAGCTGAAAAATGCTCTCTCCATGATGGCAGAATCTTTTTTTTATTAAGCTCTTAAAATTTTCTAGCGTATTGCTGGTTTACACACGTGACCTGTCAGGGGGGGGCTGTTGGAATAACACGCTCAGGAGACGAAGCCGCCGAATATCACATGATGGGCACGGTCTTGGTAATACTTTTCAACAGTCTGGATGTGGCCTGGGGTACAACATTTGGCCACCTCTGTACTAGTCCAACCTATATAGTTGGCATTTCATTTCATTACATTGTGGTTTATGATTTTGATTCTCAAAGATCAAAAAGTGTTTGTTTGAGACAGTCCATTTTGCCACTTTGGCCTCTTCGCTTAATGGCGGGGAGCATGAAGAATGCAGCCGACAGGGTTAATTTACCACGGTGAATGGAAATGTCAGAACAGTCTCGTTTGTGAGTGTAATCAACCATTGAGTCAGCCGTTACTCGGTCAGTCGTCAGATTCTGACCTGCGATGTATAGTACGTCTGATTCCCAGCCAGGCGGTGATCATTAAGGGGTTCTACTTTGAAGTTCCAGTTACAGCTGGAGAGGCATTTGTGTAGCAAAATAATTAAAACTCCTCTAAATTGCTCCAGTTAAAATACCTAGCTATGTAAATGGAACAGGAAAGTAATTTAGTTATTTTGGAGTTCATCCATTGCAGGGCACACAAGCACACACCTTGGGCAACATGGAAGAGCTGGTTAGCCTAACTCTACATCTTTGGACAGCAGGAAACAACTACAGTACCCCTGGGAAATCAATGCAATGTGGGGACTGTCTATGCAAACTTCACGTATGCAGAGCTGTTGTGGCCCCTTTTCTGGAATGAGATTAGAAAATATCCTGACCTTTACCTGCCTTTCCGCTTGTCCCACTGTAGAATATGCAGAGTTCCAACACTGTAAAGACCGAAAATTTGTAGACTTCGAGGAGGTGCGGCTGGAAATTGAGACTGAGACAGACAGGCTCACAGGCTTCAATAAGGGCATCTCACCTGTGCCCATCAACCTGAGGATATACTCCCCCAATGGTAACCAATGGACAAACACGCTTAAGAGCAGACATGTCAGCTATATGGTCGACTCCTGAAGCCCGAGCCACTCACAAACTCCGTCCTTCCTCATTCTCAGTCCTGAACCTGACCCTGATTGACCTGCCTGGCATGACTAAGGTGCCGGTGGGCAACCAGCCCCTGGACATCGAGCATCAGATCAGAGACATGGTGATGCAGTTCATCTCCAAGGAAAGCTGCCTCATTCTGGCTGTTACTCCCGCCAACACCGACCTAGCCAACTCTGATGCGCTCAAGATCGCGAGGGAGGTCGACCCAAAGGGTAGGGCAACTGGTGACACTGCGGGCCATTTGCTGCTGTTAGGCAAGAGGATGGGACAGTAGTTAGCAGCTAGGCTGTTAGTTTGTATGTCTGGGCTTATATCCTTGATAGGCTATTTAATGTAATGATTAGAGGAGGAAGGCGCCATTGTGGTCAATCTGTAAGTGATGATCTCCCCGTGCCCCAGGTCTGCGCACCTTCGGTGTGATCACCAAACTGGACCTGATGGACAAAGGGACGGATGCCAGGGAGATTCTAGAGAACAGGCTGTTGCCTCTGCGTAGGGGTGAGTAAACGTTCTCAGTCACATTTGCAAGCACGCACACAGACACACACATACTCATATGGGCAAACACATTCTGTAGAAGTAACCCATACAACTTGGGATCAGCAGAATGGCGTTTCAGTGAAACCTTTTGGCAGTGGCCCTTCCTGTCATTCCGCCTGATTATCGCCTTTTGTCCTTTCTGCGACAACAGAGCGTGTGCTGTAATCACAGCAAGCACCTTTACATCCCCTGCTCCCCTTTGCCAGTGGATATGAAGGGTGTCTTCATACAGATACAAAGGGCGACTGAAGGCCAATTCATGCTTCACTTTTCCATGTTCCGTCGCAGTTCACGGACAGAGTGAGTGACGTAAATTTTGTCACCAGGGGTGTCCATGTGCACTGTGCACGTGCAGCCCAGATTTTGTAGTCCACGTCAACTGTGCATGTGCAAGGAATAGATGAATTTCCAGTGGATGGTGGTGGATTTAAAAGGTCAGATATCAATGAAGAAGGAGTAGACAGGGAGAGTACTTTAATCATGAACGCCTTCGACGAGCTGCTGTGCAAAAGCAATCTCCGTCTTGGTCACCATTGTGTGAGTGTTGTTGTGTACTGGTGCTTCCGCTTTTGCTTAAAGCAGTGGTTCTCAGTCCTGGTCCTGGAGGGGCCCTGTGGATTCAGGTTCTTGTTCCAGGCAGTTCCTACTTTTAAGTGAACCCATATCTTATTTAGGGCCTAACGAGCAGCAATGACCTCTGTGATAATTAGCAACAAATGCAGAAATTAGAGTGGTAAATGTTAAGAAGTAACATCACAACACCTTACCTATTGAAAAATCTTTAAAAGATAAATAAACCCTGCTGAGAATATGATTGACACAGTAAGTGTAAAATTACTGAAATACGGGCCTCATTATATGAGATAGGGGTCCTCACAGGAGCCCCCCAGGATCAGGACTGAAAACCACTGGCTTAAAGTTTCATTCATTCCGTGAGGAGAACGTGTGCCTGGAAAAGTGAAGTATGAAGTAGGCTTAAGCCGCCCTGACTCAGCACACCCTGACTCAGCAGGCTTAAGCCGCCATTCACACCCTGACTCAGCAGGCTTAAGCCGCCATTCACGCCGTGACTCAGCGGTTACCCAGGTGGTCCTCCTTCCACTTTTGCTGTACATGAAAGGCTATACACCGGAAGGAGGGTTATCATGGGTTTGGCTGCTGTACCCATTGGCTCACCGCTGCCCTTTACAGGTTACATTGGAGTGGTCAACCGCAGCCAGAAGGACATTGATATACGGAAGGACATCTGTGCCGCGCTGGTGGCTGAGAGGAAGTTCTTCCTGTTGCACCCGGGATACAGGCACATGGCTGATCGCATGGGCACACCTTATCTACAGAAGATTCTCAACCAGGTAAGGGGAGGGGCCTGAGGCCTGCCCTGCCCCCAGTCACTGGTGTGTCATGTTTCCCTTTTCACTTACAAGTAGCCCTCCCCTAAGCAAAGATTTGCATTCAACCACCATGTGGTGGGGGGGAGGTTCTCCTGAAGAATAATAGTCTTTATGTCGTGAAATGCCTCATTTATGTATGTCTCATGGCCCCTTGTGTCACAATTTTGTTGAGATGGATTTATGATATATGAAATTATAATATTTTTAAGCCCTGATGTCTATCAATTCTAGCGGTGCAATGCTAAACAGAAATCATGAATGTGCCTTTTGTGTTCATCATCCTCCCCATTTTTGCTGTTCCCCATCACCGTAGCAATTGACCAACCACATCCGAGACACCTTGCCTGGTCTGCGTAATAAGCTTCAGAGCCAGCTTCTGTCCTTGCAGAAAGAGGTAGAAGAGTATAAGAACTTTCATCCCAATGACCCCACAATCAAGACCAAGGCGTTGCTGCTGTGAGTGGGGTTTGTGGGGCCCAATGCTTGGGTGGTGGCCTTTATGTATTATAGCAGAGCCTTTTCCTTGGAGACTTGCCTGCTTTTTTGTAGATGAACTCCAAGTAGTTGAGCAGGTATGACAAATGGTGGATATGAGAGGCCGTGTAGGCCATTGTTCTCTGCTATAGTCTCACACACTACCAAACCCTCTCTCAGGCACTACCAAAGTCTCTCTCACACACTACCAAACTGTCGAGAGTTTGACTGGCGTGCATGAGAGGTTTGATTTTCATTTGAGAGTACAACTGACAATAATGGCCTACGTGGCATCTCGTAAGAGTCGATGTTGGCCTTTCTGTGGAGCTGGGTCTGAGTGGATTTGAGTGGCTTAGCAGTCAAGGCTGCTCTAAAGCTGTAGGTGGTTTGTTGCGCCCGCAGTCTCTTTGATATATACAGACACACAGATACAGGCTTATGAACCTCACTCCATAGGATGGTGCGGCAGTTCGGGATGGAATTTGAGAAGCAAGTTGAAGGCACTGGTGACCAGATTGACACAGTGGAGCTTTCGGCAGGAGCCAGGATCAACCAAATCTACCAAGAGTGCTTCGCCTTGGAGCTGGGGCAGGTACATACCCAGTCACCCCTTAACATAGTTTCTGGTGGGATAGCATCATGACCTTAATTACATATGTCAGTGGAAATACAGTCTGTTTTTATTCAGTCCATTGACTTGTAGAATTTACACTGGAAAAGTGGGGACCTTTGGTAATGTTTACAAAAATGCCTATTTAAGTTCAAAGTAATGTATGTTTGTATGGTGCATTTCCTACTAACTGGACTGGGGATAGTTCATTTGCTAATGTCAGAAGTCTTCTGAGGGTGCTGTGTTTGCTTGGCATGTCCTCCAGGGTGTAAACTGTGTATTCTAGGAGCACAGACCCCCAGGACAGCAGCAGATGTTTGCTGTTTGCTCGCTGTCAGTGAAAACAGTGGAGATCATTATGTCTGGTTGTCTCTGCTGCCAATCCATAAACATTTCTCTGACACTCAGATGGATTTTGATGATGAGAAGCTTCGCCAGGAGATCAGTTTTGCTGTCAAGAACATCCGCGGAGCAAGGCAAGTGTGGGTTCTTCATTGGGAGCCTCAGTGTGTTGCACTTTACAGCTAGCATTACCTCTGTCTCTCTGCATCAGTCTGTGCTGTGGTCTTATCTGTCCTCCCTCATTCGTGTGCCTCAGACTCCAGTCTTCTCTCTCCATTTTTCTGTTTTCCTATTTCATGAACTCCACTTCAGTCACACTAAAGCTCATTGGTCATTTCTCTGGTTCAGCACAATTCTCAAAAACAAAAATCCAGCTTGACAAGTCAGTGTTGTCTTAGTGTGAATGCAAGATCTGTTTAATTTCTCTTTTCTCTTACCCTCATTCCTGTTGTATTTCACCACCCCTGATGTTGCTTATGTTTGGTTTGTCCATGGTGTCTGTGTGTGATTGTTCATGTGGTCTGTTTTGGTTAGTTGTGTGCCCTTCTATCTGTCTGTCTGTCCTGTATGTAGTTCTGTCTGTGGCTTGCATCTATGCTTATGTAAATGTTCAGTCTGTGCCCCTGTGTTTGGCCTGCACCCTGGGTTATATAAAAGCTTGGTCTGTAACCTGGGTTGTGTAAATGTTTGGTTTGTGCACCTGTGCTTCATAGTCTTAGCCCTTTTGTTTGCTTCTGTGGTTATGCAAATGTTTTGTCTACATCTTTGGTTGTATAAATGTTTGGTCTGTATGTACAATGAACTTCTTTCACTCCCAATCTGGCTCAAAAAGACACTGTGAAAAAAGCAGATAATTAAGCTGAAAGAGCCTTGTGTCAAACACGTTGATCTAGTCATTAAGAAGCTCATTCACACAGTCAGGCAGTGCACCCTCGGGGTAGATGTCATCCTACGATGTAGAAAATGTAGAGTATCTTCTAAAATCATAAGGTTCATCAAAATCCAAGCACCATGTGACCACCCCATCTGCCACCCCAGTAGAGGTTAAGGGTGTTCTGGGGAAGGTTGTAGTGTGTTATTCATTCACTTGGGTTGTGTTTGTTCAGACAAGCTGCAGGTTTTAGCATGTTGGCCCTGTTTTTAGAGGGTGCTTAGCCCTTTGTGGCCTTACGAGGGGGAGAATATCTATGAGTTTGATCATAATTTTTCAGAGGCTGACTCTATCTGGGCCATCAACGGGGTAATTAAAGTCAAAACTTAACTCATTCCCTCCATCCACATCTCCTGCAGTTGGCCTTGAGGATTTTGTAGGAGATGTAATTGAGCTCTTTGCCCATATTAACCTTGCTGGAGATTGATTCATATGTGAGAACCTGCAGCTTTTGTGGCTTGTGATTCTTGTGTGTTGGTTCATTTGAGTTGAAGTAGTAGTGCAAACTGACTAAACAAAATATTTTTGTCTCCTATTTTTCCTGCTGTCCTCTGTCTCTCTTTCTGTCCCCCTCCCCCATCCTTATTCTACCTTTGTTGTAACCACCTTTGATCCCCGTCGCTCTGCCCTGCTTGCCATGATTCCGATTTTGCACATTCCAATGGATAAATCTCCATCATTTTCCAGAACGAGCTCATTTACACCTGACAAGGCCTTTGAGGTTATAGTGAAACAGCAGATCCTCAATCTCAAAGAGCCCAGTTTGAAGTGCGTTGACCTGGTTGTGTCGGAGCTCAACACTGTCATCAAGAAATGCGCAGAGAAGGTAAAGACAGGGATGGATGGATGATTGGATGATTGGATGGAAGGATGGAAGTCATGAGGAGGGAAGGGTGGATGAGGGGGAAAAAAGGGATAAATTAAGAAGCTTTGCATCGAACACCTGCCCTCACCCAAGCTTACCTGTAATTTGGCCCTGGCCCTCTTTCCCCATATGTAGTCCCCCTCAACTCTGTTTTTGACCTTCCTCCTGACCCTCAGCTCCTTGGTGTCTTTCAAATCATTCACCACTCATCCTTACTCAGCAGTCACAGGAGGTCTCACCTAGGAGACTATTCTGTTGCTCTGCTTATTTTCCCTGACCCAAATATAATCTTAGCCAGATGGAATTAATGTCATGTTCAAGGAGCTGCTCACTTCGCTCTGACCATGCTCTCGGTGCTGTAGTTGTGCCATTGCTATGCTAACAGTCCTCAGTGTCCCCCCTTGTGGAAGACTGTGGAATTTCAGCATCTGTTTCCTTTGCCTTTATTTTATCTTCAGCCCATTTCTTTTAACTGCAGATCCCCTGAAAAAGCATCTCTTCCCTACTCCTGCCTTTGTCAAATAAGATGCTACCTAATCCAGATTTCACTATCGGATTGGAATGACTATAATAAATTTTCCTCCCAATCTGGATTAGGTAATTAGGGAACCTGTCAGTTCATTTGAATTCCCCATAACAGTGCTACCATGTTGGTTTACCTTTGGAGTAGAAACCAAGCTGGTTCCGCTGTTGTGAATATCAAATGAACTGAAACGCAGACAGACAGCTTCATTTCAAATAGATGGTGAAAGTCCAGCACACATCACTGCCTGCTGTTACGTCTATGTCAGTCCAGCCCATGTGTGTGATTATACACTGTGTAGATCCACGTTGTGTGTTTGTGTGAGCAAATGTGTGAGTAGACGAGATGGGCCTCAGGGGTCTTTAACAACTGGAGTTTGTGGCTGTGTTGCCCACAGTTCGCCTCCTACCCCAAATTGAGAGATGAGATCGAGAGGATTGTAATGACCTTCATCCAAGAGAAGGACAGAAAGACCAAGGACGAGGTAGGAGTGGAAGAGAGCCCGTTTTGCTGACACGTTAATATAAAGCAAGGATCACTGTCCTGAGATGCCCCCTCATGCTCTGGTTATTTCTCTTGTCTGGAGCAAAAAAATCATGGCAAGACTACTTAAGCAGGTGAGAGATGAGTTGACTGTACCTCATTATTCATGGATGTCCTTTTCTACAGGTTATCACGCTGATTGACAGAGAGCTCTTCTACATCAACACCAACCCTGATGATTTCAAATTCACCAAGTATGTACACCAGGCCCTATTTCTGTTTATAATCAATTCAGTCCACCTGTGACACATTGTTTCTCTGTTTCTTCCACAGTGATGAACAAAAGAGCACTGCCATCAACAAGAAAAAAGCCGAGCCCAATCAGGTGCCTTTACTTACTCTGTCCTTCAGCTCTTTTGAGCTAGTGCCACATTCACACATCTATTTCGCTCATTCTTGTGTCTGGCTTAGACCAAGTCCCTTTGCTCATGTTCTAGCAAATCTAAGGTTACCTCCCACCGGCTCATAATGGCACGTTCTTGTTTTCTCGTAGTCCTTTCAATCGTAAATTCCAGGGATGCTTCTCTTGTATTCTCATTCCTGTCCTAAATTAAAGCACCCATTTGTTTTCGTCTTGACATTGCTTGCCTATGGATGGAAGAGAGTTCTGTGTTCCCTGTGAATTGTATGCTGTCATGTTTCTTTTAGAATAGTTTGGGTGTGTCACATGTTTGAATGTTTATACAGCTTAGACTTAAAGACTTGACAGTATCCTTCTTAATTGTCCATTTGCTTGCTCATTTTATTTGAAAAGAATTTATTTGATTAATTTGATCAGTGTCAGTGATTATGATCTAGTGAGATATTCCCACCCACTGTGGGTTTTGAAGCCTCATTTAGCACCAGCATTAATTGGCAGTGCACCCCCTGGCAGTATCCTAGTACTGTGCAGATGCATCTGCTTTGAGTTCCTTTTTGAGTTGAGTCAAATGAGGCTTCAAATCCCATGAATAGTGAGAGCACCCCAAACTGCCAGTCAGTGCTGGCTATTGCATGTTGGAGTTTGGGATACTCCTACCCACCACAAGTTTTGAAGCCTCACTTGTCCTGTCACTGGTCTCCTGATACACAAATTGAATTGGGGAGTAATAACGTAACACACAAAAGATACTTTCTCTGTTTAAATGTATTATGCAATAAAATAAGACCACTATCATCAGGGGGCACGTGTTCCATTTCATAGGTCACATCTAAGGCATGTTGGTACCGGGTTTTAAGAGTGGGCTGCCTTCTGGGTCACTCCAGGTCTTCCTAGAACTGAATGGGAAATGTGCCGATGCACACAGGGTTCCTTGGGCCAGGAAGGGGGGCGGGGTGGAACCACAAGTTGAAGTAATTTCCTCCCATGATGTTTTTTAAGATACAGTTGGCATTACATCCCAGGCTCCTGCTCACTTCCTGTCTAACATACTGACCCAGTGTTGATAGGACTTCTGTAATGCTTGGATCTCGAAATAATGTGTGTCCCACACACCCCCACTCCACAGGTGGTTCATGAAGGGTGGCTTACCATGAACAACAGCATCATGAAGGGAGGTTCAAAGGACTACTGGTTTGTCTTGACTGCGGAGTCCCTGTCCTGGTATAAGGATGAAGAGGTAAGGGGTTAGGAAGTGTGATTTTGATGTGGTGCATTGTGGGCAGTGTCCTTTCGTTTGCCTATGTGTGTGTGCATGTGTCTGTGTCTGTTGGCACTGCTCCATGGAGAGAATAAAATCCATGATATGCAGGACTGTGCAAACGTCTTAGGCAGGCAAAGAAGCCATTTGAAGCCATTTATCTGGGCAGAAAGTATACATTGGCTTGGGAAAAAAGAACATAATTGACCATTAAACTGTATACTAATAAACAGTAATGCAACCAAAATTAACAAGAATTTCTTCTGCTTTCAAAAATGTTACTGATATCTGATTGGATGGCTAGAAGAACACAGCTTTGATTCCCAAATCTCTCATTAGGAGCACCCCAGTCATTCCACGTATTTGTTAAATTTCATCACTGGCTCATTTAACTAGTCAACTTCATTAGTTATTTCACTTTACGCAGTACTGATTAACCAGACAAGGGGGCCTCACGGTTAAGGTCAAGACATTTATGGATACATTGGAAGGAAACTACAAATTTGGTGGTGAATTGAGGAGATGTTTTGAAAATATTAAATGACACACTTTTACAGACATAAAGTAATAGTTTTACAGCAACATAAATGTAACTTAACCATAATTTTCTTTGCCTCCCCTAGACTTTTGCACAGTACTGTATGTATATACTCATTCACCCTTGCATACACTCAGCACTCATATAGTCTTCCTTGTATTCCTCTGCTGCTCGATTTCTGTTTTAAGACATCAAATGGTTAAATTTCAGCCTTGATGCAGTTCTGTATCTTGGAATTATCAGAACTGCAGTTCCAGTTCATCCCTGGCCACTGACTGGTTGAGGCAGGTTGGTCTTTTTTTGGGGACAGTTGATAGCATTAAAAAAAGCATGAAAATATTTAGAGGAGGTTATCTTAGCCTAGTTTGTTCAGGTTGTTCTGACAAATGGTGGTGGCTCAGTGTTCAATCCATCTATAAATTTTCTCATGCACCTGAATATTCTTGCTGAAGGTCTTGTTTGGTAAGATCTATTATGGCAAGAAGTCCAGTTTCAAATACTGACCACCCCTAGCAATGTGTGGTTCTCTTTTCACTTGTATGTCCTCTAGTATTTCCCTCACTTGCTGATTCGACATGTTTGCATGAATGTTTAAATTCCAGCCCTTTCCAAGGGAACTCGGCCTCAAAATGTAGGAATGTGCTAGAAAATGGTACGCACATTTGGCTCGTGTTTTTTCAAGCTCACATCAAGTCTTTTGTAAAATCTGGTAGTTGCAGAAGGAGAGGGATGGGGGGCTTTTTTGGTACACAAAGAATGAAGGGACTGGACAATGAGGTAGATGGAGGAACGGAGAGGTGGAGATATTAACTGCAGGGAAAACATGATATGATGGGATCTGGAAGCATTTCTACTGGGGTTTGATTTGGTTCATGGAGTCTTGGGGGTCTTTCTGCTAGGATGGTGACAGGGGTGACTGTGTCTACAGTTGACAAAATCCCAGAGACTCTGGATGCCATGTGGTTGTGAATTTCCTCCTGTGAATATTTTCACATGTTTTCACTTGACCAGCAAAGTCCTTATGTGTGTCTTGTAATGCAAACACACTGCAATTCTTGTGTTCCCTTCATCATCCTGACTAGATGGTCTGTCAGCCATCATATGGAAATACAGAACTTTATTTTATTAACAGGAAATGAATGTCCTGCTTGTGTATTCACAAACTCCATTCTTTGTAGCACTTTGGGGGCCCTAAGAGGGATAGCTGGTTTACTGTGGTACTGCAAGAATGTTTAAATCAATGAATACCACCTATGGGGAGATAAAAACAGATTACTGACATTGATGCCATCTGGATGGCTGCTTGCAGGAGAAGGACATGAAGTGCATGCTGCCTCTGATCAACCTGAAGCTGAGGAACATCAAGAAGGGCTTTATGTCCAGTAAGAACACCTTTGCCATCTTCAACAGTGAGCAAAGGTGCCCGCCCGTGCCTCTGTCTGTGTGTGGAATTGTGTACAATCAGCTGTGCCAGACTGAGGTGGTGTGTATGTTCTCAGGAATGTGTGGAAGGGCCTGCGTCAGATTGAGCTGAGCTGTGATTCCCAGAAGAACATGGACAGCTGGAAATCTTCCTTCCTGAGAGCCGGAGTCCACTCTGAAAAGGACCAAGTATGTTCACCACAAGCACTCTCCAGCTTAACCCCCATTCCACAAAGATAATTATGTGGTTATTCTGCTTGTTACTTTTACAATAGAATTTAGTCAACACTTATGTCCAAAGCAGCATGCAGCGAGGCAGATGCATCAAATGCTTGTGTTTTTTTGTTCCTTCCACACTCATTTTCTGAATCTTGTTTCAAATGTAGTTGTTGAATATGCACTCACCATCTTGGGATGCTGTTAGTAGGAGTGTGATATAAAGCTTGAATTAAGTTAACATGACGTACTTCAGTACTCAAGTGACGTATTCATTTATAGACCTTATTTTCCAGGCGTAGTCTTACTCAGTTACTTCTTATCAAGAACATGAAGTCTCCAAGTCTGGGTTGGAGCGCTTTGATGTTTTGATATAGACACACTTCTGTCGTGTAGGTTGAGAACGACAAGGCAGCACTAGTCAACACCATGTCCATGAACCCCCAACTGGAGAGACAGGTGGAGACCATCCGCTTCAAGGTGGAATCTTACATTAGAACAGTAAAAAAATCCATCTACAACATGATGCCAAAGACCATCATGCAGCTCATGATCCACAGTGTAAGTTACCATGGGCATCCCAACCCTCCCAGCATACACTGGGGCTCAGCATGACTTCCACAGCTTATGGCATGGTCCTTCTGTACATAAACCTAGTGCTTACTGGGGCTGCCATTCTCTCAGTGCCCAGACCCTCTGTGTGTTGACTTTGTTTCTTAATTATTAAACTTGTGATTGCACATGTTGTGGAAATCCCAACTTTGTTTGTTTGAAAGATTCCAAGAGCAGGGCTCACAATTTTCATTGATTAAGTCTGCAGAGTAATTACCTTGCTCAAGGGTTTAAAAAAAATCCTAAATGGGGCATAAACTGACAGTCTCCTGGTTGCAAGTCTGCTTCCTTAACTAGCACTCCCTCTTATGGCAGCATCTACCCATAGTTTCAGCAGCATGTTCCTGAGTGCACCACTGCTGCTATTTATTACAGTGTTGTCCATTGCTAATCTGTGCAAATTAATATTAAGTTGTAATGCACTGTTTATTACAGGCACATGCTACTGTAACATAGGACTTAATATGTCTTTATTGTGTTCCATGTTGTATTTTTATAATTACTATTAGCATTTGTAAAATTATTCACATATAATAACATTAATGACTCGAAATTAAAGTCATTTAAATTAATGATTTAAAGTCTTTGTATACCAGACATATAAGCTTCATCTATGCTTTCAAATAAAGACATAGAGGGTGTCAGAAAATGTTTCTCACAACATGTGTGTCTGCTCACCCCCACCCCATCCCTTCCCACCTCAGACCAAGGAGTTTATCCACACTGAGTTGCTGGCCTACCTTTATTCATTGGGTGACCAGAACACACTGATGGAGGAGTCTCCTGAGCAGATCCAACGGCGTGAGGAGACGCTGCAGATGTACGACGCCCTGAAGGAGGCACTGTGTATCATTGGTGACATCAGCACCTCCACCACATCCGTGCCTGTGCCCCCGCCGGTGAACGATGGATGGCTCCAGAGCGATACCAGGTCAGTGCTCCTCACTTACAGTTCCATTGTGGGTGTCTGCAGACATGTGTGAAAACATTCTAGGTTAAATATTCTTGTTTATAGTTTAATACGTGGAAGAGGGAGAACACAAATTTACACCTGCTTGACACCTCATTGGTTGGAAGATAATGGATGTGACTGCAGGACATGCAAGGGTTTTGGCTTGCAGAAAAAAAACTGAGTGTCATCTCCAGCATGGACCCAGGTCCTGCGGATGTTCTGTCAGTTTGAGGAACTGAAATTTTAAAAAATATCAGGCCTGACCCAAGGTCTCCAGGCTCAGTAGTCCAGATATGCTTTAGAAGTATTGAGGGAATTCTTACAGGGGGGTCAAAACAGACCTAATGCCCTCTTTACCTTTCATAACTACACAGTGACTTTTCTTAGGATAGCTTGTAAATTTGAATGTGAATCACATCTGTTTCTGCACACTGCTTGCAGTAAGCTTATTGGTCTGCGGTTTAGTTTAGATCATCGGGCAGCCTCTGGTAAGTCGTTGTGTGACACCCACAGCCTTTAGATGAGCTTTTCCCTATGTTTATGCTGAGGTAATGTGGGTTCAGTCAGATAATATTTCAAGAGCTTTTTCAACCTTAAGGTGAAACTCGTCTTCAGAATGATGTATGAGCGTTTGGGTTTGTTTTTTTTTTTTGATGTGCATTTTAAGTGTATTGATTTTGGGCTGCATGTTGTCCACTCTGCCAGTGGGAGCTGAATATTCAATTAATATTCATGAGTAACATGACTAAGCCTGGCGATCCTACCGTTTCCTATAAAAATGGAGGCCCAAAAATATTATTTATTCATAACTGCTTAAAAATAAAAAAAAAAATGTGGTTTTCTTGTTACCCAAAGATAATTTGAAACAGATATTAAATAACTAGGGTAGGGTCTCACTGGGTCTCTTGCACACTTTTTTTTCAGCCCTCTATTGCAGCACAAGCCCCCAGCGGTTCCCCGTGTCCCCAACCGCCCCCCAGATGTGAGGAGCCTCGACCCCTGGCAACCCTTGACCCCAGAGCTTGCCTTTAGAGCCCCACCCATCCCTCCTGGGCCAGCAGGTAGCAAAGACCCCATTGAGCCACCTCCATGGATTCCCCCTAGGCCTCACCGCATTCCCCCTGCTGTTCCTTCTAAAATACCCCGGTAAGTTTTACTGTTACCCAAAAACAATTTAAAACGGATATTAAATAACAAGAGTAGGGTCTCACTGGGTCTCTTGCACACTTTTTTTTCAGTCCTCCAGCACAGCACAAGCCCCCAGCGGTTCCTCTTGTCCCTAGCCCTACCACAAACGTGAAGGGCCTTGACCCCTGGCAACCTTTGACCCCAAGTCCTGCCTTTGGAGCCCCGACTGTCCCTCCTGGGCCTCGGCCAGCAGGTAGCCAAAACCCCATTGAGCCACCTCCACAGATTCCCCCTAGGCCTCACCACATTCCCCCTGCTGTTCCTTCTGAAATACCCCGGTAAGTTTTACTGTTACCCAAAGATAATTTAAAATGTGTACTAAATAACTAGGGTAGGATCTCACTGGGTCTCTTGCACACTTTTTTTTTCAGTCTTCCATCGCAGCACAAGCCCCTACCAGCTCCCCCTATCCCCAGCCGTCCCCCAAATGTGAGGGGCCTCAACCCCTGGCAACCCTTGACCCCAAGTCTTGCCTTTGGAGCCCCGACTGTCCCTCCTGGGCCAGCAGGTAGCCAAAACCCCTTTGCGCCACCTCCACAGATTCTCTCTAGGCCTGCCCCTGCCGTTCCTTTTGAAATACCCCGGTAAGCACTGCCTGTTTCCTTTTCACATTTTTGGTAGCTGTTAAATCACTGCTTGGGACTCAGATGACTGAATTCTTTCTTTCTTTGCCTCTAGCCACAACCAAAGACCCCCAGCTGCTCCAAACCGGCCCACCATAATCCGGCCAAATGAACCCTCCTTACTAGATTAGGTCCAGTTCCACTACACATAAAAAAAATAAGTGCCACCTAGGGGCAGGGACAGGTCAAATTATATTGTTTTTATACAAGTTGATTATGTATTTGCCAGGTTTTAATTAATTTTATTGGTGACTTTTTGGTTGCTAATGTATTTCTAGAGATAACAGATAAGAGAGGGTCTGTTGTTGTTACAGTATTATTGTACTAGCTTCAACATTTGTTTTTCTTGTGATATTTTGATTTTAATTTTTGCAACTGAATAAACTAATATTATTGAACAAAAAAATTGCAAAAGGGGCTTGTATTGTGGATATGGGTCAGCACTGGGTCAGGTACATTCACTCCATAGATGAGTGGTCAGCAAATGGTTAATTCCACTTATCCAGTTAGATTTTGGGATAGTCACATGATCTGGGAAAACCAAAATGTCAGACACACATTCAGATAGCAGTCAGTCAGGATTCTCTTTACAGTGATTGGGTGGGTGTGATAATGGGCAGGGAGAAGAATGTGCTTCGGGGTCATGCGATGTTTATTTGTGCTGCCAGAGAGGTAAAACACCACTTTAATCCTTTTGAACCAGGCAATGTGCAGGCGTGTCGAAAGTGTAAAGTTTGTGAAATTAACATCATTAGGCCTATCTCTGTCAGGATTTGTTACACAAGCTCAGAAACAAACAACCTCACAAATTTTCATCTGTCTACTTTATAATGTGTCCTCTGATAAATAAAATAAACCTGTGTTTTCATAAAATGCATACATATCACAACATGCTCTTTTTTAAAAATCTCACTCAAAGTGGAAGAACCGTAAATAACATCACATTTTAATGTCAGATGGAAATGATACAAATATCACTGTAAACCTTAAGGTGTCTTCTTTCTAATGCGCCCAGGCACAACAAACACAAAAGTTCTTATATAAAATATTGAGCAGTCTGGACTGCCATCACACCCTGACATGTGCAGAGCTATTCACAGTCAAATTAACAGGGTGGTGCAAGTAATGCACGGGAAACTGTGTCGATTTCAAATAGAGAATAAACAAAGGAATAAATAAAACGATATATCAAACAATGAATTACTCTGCTGCTTTCCTGATGAAGTGTGCAGTGTACCTTTTTCTATTGCGTGATTTTCTGAACTTTTTTTACAACCTTGGAGTGATCAAACCAAAAACGATGTTGAGACAAACTTAATTATATTTATTACTTGAAAAGTGGCCAGTACTGAAAGAGATGTGCCATTCTTTTGAGTAAGTATAAATCTATTCGTTTTTCTCTTCATTCTTTGTGTACATAACATGGGATATTCAGTGCTCTCACAAGCTTTCAGTATCGATTTTGGCTGCTTATGGCCAGGAAAGCTTTATTTTATTATGGGTTACCAATGAAAATATCACAATATATGAGACAGAAGATAAATGTATTACTAAGCAGCTTTCCTTATGCAAAAGAATTGCACTTTTTTTTATTCTGGTCACTAATGGCTCCAGAGATACTTCGGAGATGCCGGGACATACTTGACTGTTCTGTTTTTGTTCTGTTTTTTTCTGCAACATGAAACATGATTATTTCAAGTTCCCATAATTTTTATTTTCAAGTCAAACATAGCGACAATGCTATGATAGCAGAATTTTACTGTAATTTTATGTTCTTTGATTTTTTTTTTACTGGAAACAGACTGAAACTGAAAGAAATGTACTATTCTTTTCAGTAAGTACAACTAAACCCGTGTATACAAACCAATGGAATAAATAAAGAATATTTTAAATTGGGGACAAATAAAGAATTACTAAGCTGCTTTCCTGAAGAAAACTGAGCCGTTTACTATTTTTATTCTGTGATTTTCCACACTTTTCTTTTTACAACATCAGAGAGATAAAATTGAAAACCATTGTTCAGATCTTAAACTGGCAATGATGCTTTATGCTTTATGAAATGTTTGAATTACCTGTTATGTCCCTAATGGAAATGTAGTCATAATTTTCTATTTTCATTTGTGTTTTACAGAAGCGGTGATGAAATTGAAAGTTTTTTTTATCAAAGTTCTAAAATAGTTTTTGTGTTTTACATATTCTGCCATGTTTTATCATTCCTATTTCTTTCAACAAACTAAAAATGATCTTTTCTTTTTGTCTCGTATTTCACACCTAACATTCCACACTAACAGCCCCATTCACAGAACATTACAACCTCTGGGGGAAAAATATGGAATCACTACTTTTGGAGGGTGCTTCAGCTGTTTTACTTTGTACCAAAAAAGAATTCCATAGTTTATTCCTCTACTTGATCTGAAAAAAATGTGGCATTAATTACAATTTCATTTAATTTTTTTGAAGTATGTTTTACAAAGCCAGAATGTCAGCTGTTAGTTTTGTGTTATATCTGTAATTTGTTTGAGTTTTTTTTTTTTTTTGCTACAAAGTAAAACAACTGAATGAACATCCTCCAAGACTAGTGATTCCATATTTTTTGCCAGGGGTTGTAGACAAGCCATTCAGTTGAACTTGGAAGTGGAGTTTCTAGGCTGAAGCTCATTTATATTTATGAGCACACAGGTAAAGACACCTGAACAGAAAGAGCGATTTCAGGCGCAGGTAGGGCAGGCAACTTTGTAAGTCCGGATGTCTAAGGGCAGCTGGGGCCACCAGAACCTGTGCCTCAGGACCCGAAGGATGGCCCTTGGATGGCTGCTTGGCAGGTTGGAAGTAGGTTTTGGTGATTCGTGACAACCTGGAAGGGAGCTACAGTCCCCTGTAGCCAGTGTTGCCATTCCTCCAGGGCCCACCGGATAGCAAGCGGTTCCCCATCCCACACAGTGTAGCAGTGCTCGGTCGGCGAGCATTTGCGGGAGAAGGCGCAACGGTGCAGTTTGCCCTCTCATTGCGAACGTTCACCCGCTAGCGTAAAACTCTCACCGCTTACGGTTTTTTCGTAATTTTATACCGGTTTTCGATCGCACGTTTCGCTATTTTTTATTAAATCGCGGTAGAATACGCGTAACTCTGAATTTGCATGCGAAACGCTTACATTTGGCCTCTTGGAGCTCCGACCACGGCGCATAATTCGCCTCACTGCGCGTAAATAAAAAAAAGCGCGCAGCTACGCGCTTTTTTGAC
Organism: Gymnarchus niloticus; assembly: GCA_009936485.2. Classification (NCBI taxonomy): domain Eukaryota; kingdom Metazoa; phylum Chordata; class Actinopteri; order Osteoglossiformes; family Gymnarchidae; genus Gymnarchus; species Gymnarchus niloticus. Next base: position 20,431 of record JAACJT020010336.1, on the reverse strand, counting down.
ATTTAAGTTGACAGGAGAATACGAACCTTAATGATTAGGGCTATGTCTCTTCTTTTGTCCTCTTTGTCATATCTTCTCATCTGATATTAATTTCACACTGTCATCTAGATTTTGTTGATATTTGCATATACTCTGAATTTTTGTGCAAAGTTTGAATTAATATACAAATTCAAATTTTCAAGACTTATTCAGAAGAAATAGATTATGCATTGATGTACTGCATGCCCTTCAGTGGGACTTCTAGCAAAGGTAGTTGCCTATTCGATCCACAAGGTGGGGATGTTTAGTCAAGTAGCTTGAGTTTTAGGTGCTCAAGAGAAGACAGGTAATGATGGTCCCGTGTTGAAAGTCACTAACCTCTTCAGTATGACCCATTCTGCCACCAGTGTGTGTTGCTGAAGATTGCATGGCTGTGTGCTGAACAGTAAATGTAAACACCTTGGCAATGAGTATGGCTCAATTAGCCAAGTCCAAAAGTATGTGAACATCCATTTGATGTTCGTACACTTTTCTCCGTCTAGTGTATTCTATACTTTGCAATCCTACACGCCACCTAGCTCATACATTCAGGATAGCATATTTACTTTTCAAGAGTACAAATTTAATTTTAGTTATCAATTAAAGAAAGCTACCTTTAAGGTAAATTATGTTTGTTACAATTGCCTCATCATTTATCCTTGTGTGTTTAGGTTACCTAGCAACTGTACAACTCACTAGGTTTCAAGTTACGGCGCAGTCACGAAACGAGTAAATAACATTTCGTAACGACTTGCATAAAAATGTCGCAGATTATCCATGTTGCGTCTCAATATGTATTCAATGGGAAAATGCATGTAACTTAACTACCGACTTATCCCGCCACCGTCGTTGGGCTGGCTGGACGGACTGAGGGGCGTTACGGGAGGGGCGGAGCTTCTGTCAATACGCAGCGCCTGATTGGACGGCGCCGGGGTTTCGCGTTATGGTGGACGTCGATCCTCAGCCGGCTCGCCAGGCAGGAAGCGCGCTGCGATTCACGGCTACGTAAATGTCGGTCCTTCCGCGAGACGAGTTGATCAAGCAGTGGGAAAGGTTAGAGGATTTTAATACGAAGAATAAACGCTAGCTAGCGTTTATGGTCTTTCTATATCTGACTGTCCGACACGGTAATGCCAGCACGTCAAAGAATTTACGACGGCCAAGCTAGAAAGCTATATTTTCTAGGTTACTTCTCCAAAGTCAAAATGATTGAGTCTTTATGTTCCAAAATAATATATGTATCTAAAGGCGAAACTGATACGGCCATCTGTAATGTTTTTATTAATAGCGCGGCCGCTAGCTAGCTGTAGATGTCCTTCTGAAGGTTTAATACGATATGAACAGGTGTGCTTTCTGTTTACGGTTTAATTACTATTGTCTTTAATAGTTGTTCTAGCTGGCTACTTCCTACAAAAAAAAAGCAGAAAACATACACGGTGTCAAAAGTACAACTTGCAGGTTTACCTGTGTTCATCATACATTGAAGCCAATTTAAGGTGGCCTTGTCAGAAGCTTTCAGGTGGTCTACATGTATCGGAAATCTATACAAGTACAGTATATACCACCACACACACACTGGGCGACAAAATACTAAAGGGGTTGAAATATATTTAAGGGTGGGGGGTATTTGAACAAAACTTTTAACTGAACACACTCCACAGATTTGAATTCCTGAAAGTAATCATTTTCCTAACTATACATTGTCCACTTAGTGAGACCCTACAAATATTTTGAGTAACTTTCTGCATGATTATCTTCATATCAAGTATATTAAGAATATTGGCTTCATATTGGCATCGGTTTGTAGCAGGTCTAATTTGTAATATGCTTTGCACATAAATAATGTAATTCTGTTAATATGTTTGCACCCCAGCTGTTTTGGCAGTAGCATCATAATTGCAAATGCGTTTTGGGAAAGCTGAACTGATATATTGGTTTGGGCAGGGAATTGTAACTGTACTGTCTTGCTAGCTGCGCCAGTACTTACACTGGTGAGTAATGGGACCAGTTTTGGAATTAATGAAGTCTGGGAGGTCTTCAGCTCAATTTTTACCCAGAGAATCTATCACATTTTTGCTGAGTGTATGTTTCTGTATAGGATTAAGTATGGAGAAGGAAAATAATCAGACCATGTTTTAACCTTTCATTTTTACAGGGAATACTCACTTAAAAAGGCAGAATTTAGGGGTACCAGTTAGCCTAAATGTGAGAGGGAACCAGCAAAATGCAGGGAGAACATGCAAACTCCACATTTGGTGGTAATTAAGTTATTAATGTATAAATTAATTGGGTAGGAAGCAAAATGAAATTTGCTAGGTCAAAAAAGAGTATAAAAAAGTAATTTACAACAGAAATACAAATCTAAATGCGTAAGGTGCAAGAAGGCATGACCATGAGATATTACAATAAGTAAGCAGTAATGAGTGATGTGACAAATGAGGCTTCAAAACCTGTGGTGGGTGGGAGTATCCTGAACCAGCCAATCAATGCTGGTGCTAAATAAGCACTGATTGGTAGTTTGGGATATTCCCAACCACCATGGGTTAGTGATCGAAGAACTGAGGCTTCAAAACCCAGTATTCCCTCTGGTGAAAGAGACAGTAAATAATTGCATTTCTGAACAAATATCTCTGAAAGAAGCCTAGGCAGGACTGAACTGCATATCAGTCAATTAGGTAAGATCAGGCTCTGAAAGACAACAGTTTGTCTTCTTTTAGCAATAATTCTGTACATCCTGCTGGACTTATTACTTGAAATTTTTAGCCGAAGTCTGTCAAGTTAATCAGACACTCATAATCACTGCTTCTGATATGGGATGTTTCTTAAATTCAGTGGAAAGTAAAACATCATTTATTGTGAAACAAGTTTAGATATTATTAGCATGCTTTCTTTGCCAGCGTAAACAGAATCAACAACAGTGTACATGCATGTACATATAGGCTGTCAAATTAAATTTGATTGAGAGAATCTGTTCCCTCCAGCTAATAATTGTTTGCCTCTTACACTTTGCATTAGCTGCTCTTGTAGATAATCTGCTCATTTGTAAGTCAAAACCACTGATAATGGGCTTGGGAATGTTTTGTATGTGTTCTTACATGGCACAAAGATGCCGAGGGCATGCTGCTTAGTGTCTGAAACCTTCCTGGTTTCCGCACTCCACTCAACAAAGTGGAAAAAAAATGATTTACATTCTTTTTAAAATTAAATTTAGCAGCAGGGTTCCTCCTGACATTTCAGCCAGGTGCCTTCGTGTTACAAGCGTGAATAACCATTAGGCTTCCCCTAGCCATTATGCAACATTATTAGAACAAGATTTATTGCCAAGTGTGCATGCATACGAGGAATTTGACTCCAGTTTTGATGACTCTCCAAGTATAAGTTACATAATCACACACACGCACACAATTGTTAAAATTTTACACACCTGATCATTATCATACAATACTGCTCATGTAAGTAGCAGGTTATTTCACAGAAGTTGCGCCCTGTGCTTTCTGGGGCAGGCTCTGTGGGCCCGTTTGTGACCCCGTGATGGATGATAGATGGATGGAATTCAGTTTTATCAAGTTGGTGGAAGAATGCAACAGCAGGGTGTTTGTGACATAAACCTAAGTAGACTTCTTTAATCACAATGCTGCAGGATACCAAGGAGCCACCCTACCATTTGCTTTCTTCTCTCTAAACCCTTCTTCTGACATCCGTTGTGGAATTAGTACAAACCGGAAGCTTCCCTGTGATTGTCTGAGCTTATGCATAATGCATCTAAGAGCTGGTGCATTTGGGAGAGTCTTCCAGGGCACCATATCAGCTCTAGTGTCTGCTGAGCCTCTGAGCTGTGGTGGGAAACTGCTGTGGCATCTCAAGGTTTTGTGTTAATGGCATGGGGAGCAGGCAGGATGTTGGAAGACAATTCTCTGTAACTGTGAGAGAGCAGCAGCCTGCCAAAATGCCCGCAGATCGACGGTTAAATCATCTGGGGGGAGACTTATGTAATTTCACATTGTGCCCCCATTCCCCGCGTTATGCCTGAGGCCGAAGCCTACAGCAGAAGGTGCAGTGAGGGGTGGATGTGTTTTGTGGTGCCGGTACCTTCTCATTTGCTGTGTGCCTCCTCCTTTTGCAGTCTGCTCATGAAAGTTTACCCTGCGATGATCAACTGTGTCCATTCTAAATATAGCACAGTGCGGTGGTGAAGTCCTTAACAGGACGTTCCCAGGAACTGGAGTCCCCCGCACAGTCACTGCTTCAAAAGATGAAGATGATTCTCTGACTACATGCACTGAACTCCTGGTCTTTCACTACCCACAGGAAGGCATTTGATTTTTGCTCATGGAAGTTCTTTGCTCTGTGCTTGTTTTTGGTTCCAGAATATACCGAAGAAAAAATACAAACATCAACTGAGGATGGTGTGATACCTACCATGTGATGTTTCATTATTAAAAACCACATAATCATTAGTATTATGGTCAAGTGAAGACATTGATGCTGCATCACACTTATTTTTTTCAAAGATATGATAGGATTGTATTGGTTCTTTTAAGTCATTTAGAAAATATTGGGTGTTTTTGAATGGTAGAGTCTTTGTATGAAAAAGGTTATCTGTGGTTTTTGTTGGTCATACATGTTCTGTTCCTGAGTTTTTCCTTGAAGCTATGGCACAAGGAAGCATTTTAAAGCCCTTTTAATGTACTTAAATGTGCAGAGTGCTGTTAAAAGATTAAGGGGGTTCGTAAAGTCTAATGTACTGGAATGACCTTAAAACTATTTCTGTAGTCTTTGGTGATCTTAAAGGGAAATCCGAGAAACAGACCTGTGCTCCGTTCTGAGAGAGTAATGCCTGTGCCCTGTGCTTTAGTGAGCAGGAGAGTCTGAAGCAACAACTTCTGGAGGGTGACACGGAGGAATGGCAGAGGGCGAGCGACTTTGCGGGGTTGGAGAGGGTTGGCGGCATGGATCTGTCCTTCATCAAGGGAGATGACGTCAATGCTTGTGCTCAGCTGGTGGTGCTCAGCTACCCACAACTCGAGGTACGGCGGGCCATCCCCATGCATTCCCAAAGTCCATATAGCATAGTGGCTTCAAACCCCGTGATGGGCGGGAGTATCCTGAACGACCAATCAACGCTGACTATTGGCAGAAGACACAAAAGTTCGCAAAATGCTCCTTGTGTTTTATGGGAACAGTTTGTGGCTCTGTGGGCATGGCATATATGCCTGTGTCCAGAAGGACACAGAGGTCATATCACCGTTGAGCCCTTAAGAAAGTCCCTTAACTCCAAAACATTGCTTCAGGTGTACTAGATAAATGGCTGACCATGTGCCTTGTCCTCAGTCTTTGCTCTCGCATGTAATTTATGTGTATGTTTTATGTAATGACATAAAAATAATATGTAAGCAAAGGTTGACATAAATGGCCTGTAAGTTCACATTTGCCACAGAATAATTATAATATGCTGGGTTGTTCTGTCCTAACCAAACAAATGCATACTGGTTTTACTTTACGAAAGCTGAAAACAATTTAATTTTTACAAGTGAGGTGAATGATTTTTGCTGCGACGGCATACTTGCGTAGCACTTAACTATGTCAGCTTCTGTATACTATATAAGGGTGGCGTGGTGCAAATTCATTTCACTCGTTGCTCTAACATGTGGAGTAAGCTATCTCTGGCCCAGGTTAACTGTCATGCTCTATAGGATGCTTGTAAAAATATCCGCCTGTCTTTGCGTTCACTCTCTAACACAAACGGTATTCGTGGCACTTTACTGATGCTTTCCCCCCAAATCTGCCTGACACCACTGTTATGAAATCTCAAATTGAGAAGGAGCTCTACTTTTCTGAGTTCTCTAACCAGTCTTTTTTTTTTTTTTGTTTGTTTGTTTTTTTCCCTGAGACATTTTGGTACATATTTGTCATTGGCATGCCACCATACATCTGCTGCTGCCAGTGTTTTATTTTTGCCTTCTGTCTACCAGGTGCTGTATGCTGACAGTCAGATGGTAACCCTCAGTGCTCCCTACATCGCTGGGTTCCTGGCCTTCCGTGAGACACCACACCTGCTTGAAGCCTTACAACGCCTGGACAGGGACAGGCCAAATTTGATGCCTCAGGTACCCTGGTCATTTTCACAAGGCGGCATCAGCCTGGAGGTGGACAGAGGCTGTGGTGCTTATTATTGAGGTTTTCCATCATCAGCTACTTAGGGATTCTACTTTTAGGGTTTTCTGTAGTTCAATGTGTTAGCGATCTGTGCTCCTGTGTTTAAAAGGTCATTGGTTCAAGTCCTGCGGCCAGCAGAGTAATTATGTCACTGTTGGACACTTAAGCAAGGTCCTTAACCCCAACTACTCGTGGTGCGCTGTATACTGGCTGACCCTCCTCTTTGATCTCAAGCTTTCTTCACAAGTGTGTTGCTTATGACAAAAGTATCTGCCAAATACTGGAAATGTATGCATGTACTTTGCTAAGGCTTGCAGTTCACCCATGTAACAGCAAGAGGGGGCTGTTGCAGTATGTGGTCTTTCATGTATCACCTACAGTATGAGTATCCATTACTAAAATGTATGAAATGAGATGATAAATTGAAGCGATTCAGGTGACTACTCTGTTGAGTAGATTTGTTAATGACCATTAATGTTTGCTTCATTTATCAAAGGTTGTCTTTTTGGACGGAAATGGAATGTTTCATTACAGAGGTAAGTATAAAGTAGCCTGAAGGAACAGGGCATCTCTAGTGCATCCTGTGCAATGAGTTTTATCGTTTTGTCTCACTTCATGCTCTACTGGTCCCATCTGTTTATTTCATGCTTTTTTTATTTGTTCTGCTGTCAATGTCTCTGAGTGGGAACTGGGGATTATTCTCAGGTCATTGTCGTATTGGAAAACACAATAGCGGTATTAATAAAGAGTGGAAAAAGCCACCCACCTAAGTAGTTTTCAGTCGATTCCTTTTCAGGAAATGAGCCCTGAAGGACTTTCGCTGTCAGGTAATCAGAAGGTGTCTTTCCACTTTGTTCTGCTGCTAAAAGGAAATGGCAATTAAATGGTAATTTAAATTTAATTGTATTGTTTGATTGTTAATGATTGCCGTACTGTGGATGGGCTTGTGCCAGCCTGGTGGGTGGTTGACACTGTTTTCCCTTGCAGAGTTCGGATTGGCCTGCCATGTCGGGGTGCTGGCTGACCTGCCCTGTGTGGGCGTGGCCAAGAATCTGCTGCACGTTCAGGGGGTGGCGAGGAGTCAGGAGCACCTGTCCCAGGTGGGATGGCCAGGTCTGTGTGGCGGTACAGGAATAGTTAGCAGTCAGATTCTCAAAAGAACATGAAATAAGCATTTGCTTACCTATCGATCTGGGCAGGAAGTGTTGAAGCCAATTCACTAATGAAACTATTGACTTCGATTAGGGGTCGAGAACTCAAGTCCTTAGAGGGCCTCAATCTACGGGTTACAGAAAACATTTTAATTAGGGCCCAGCTTGTGCCCGAAACACCAGGTGAGGTGACTTACTATCCAAATAATTACTTCCATAAAGCAATAAAGACTGAGTCAAGGAGAAAACGAGTATACTCTACTGCCTATTTGTACTCGCGTTTCCGGTGAGTGGCTTATTTCACCGGACTTTTAACGGCGCGTTTCAAGTGCAAAGCTGCAGACGCACCATGCCTTTACGGTCGTACCATTGGCCGAACCTAGAACGTGATCCACTTCTTGTTTATTTTATTTGTTCTGCACCCTGCAACACCCACTGCTGGCAGATTGTTGGTAGCCTGGAACACACATAAATCAGCCCTTTTCCGCAGGGCAGGGCTTCTCTGCCGCGCTTTGCTTAATTACCAGGAGGCGTGAACCCGGAGTGGGGAGGCGCACGCCGTAAATCCGACCCAGAACAGAGCTGCTGCGAATTATGTACTGGTGTTCGGCCCGATAACTCTTTACTGTGTGCAGCAGCCATTTTTATAACACGGGAAATTAAGAGACCAGTGCAAATACTGTGTGCATAGCAGAGTGAAGTACTGTGTTTGCATGGAATTTGATTTTGTTCAGAGCTATCATCACATCTCTGTTTCCGTTACAGTTACATTTCCAGCAGTTGAAATCAAAGCCATTCCCCACAATCCTGATATTTTCAAATTGTCCAGATAAATGAGTAATGCGTTTTGTTAAAGGGCCAGGTCTCTGATACCCGTTGTGTTGTTAGCGCAGTGCAGTGATGTCTGACAGAGTCCACACGTTTTCATTATGCAATATGCATGGTGCGCACGTATTTGCTCGCGGCCGTTTGGCCAAGCAGTAAATGCTAAATTCAGTGTTAAACTAGCCGTACTGAAAACGTCGGCGGCATTGTGACCGGCACCCGACTTAACGGCCGTCACGCATCACCTGCAGCGGCACCAGCTTGCCCATTTCATCTGTTTTTTGGATGTGATCCTGTCAAGTGAAATGGGTGTTGACTGAGGTAGGAGAGACCGCAGGGAGTCACCTCGGGACGGCTGGGCCAGATTTAGCGGCTCACACATGCAAGTTGCGGTTGTTAGCACCAGAGCCTGGCCTCTTGTAACTGCCACCGCCTCTGGGAGCCTTGTTGTCTTAAGCGAGTGGTGCTTATCTTTTACTGGAATGGTTTTTCACGAGCTGCTGGCAATGTATTAATAAACATGAGTGCTATTAAATGGCTTAACTGAGGAAAATCTGCCCCTGGCTGTTGTTTTATCTTTCATCTTGCTGTTTCTATCTTAACTGAACAGAGGTAACAGAGGTGAACAGAAGTGGGGGTAAAAATCTTGAGACCTATGAACTTTGTGCAGTAAATTAAACCTTAACACCACTAACTCACTTCGCAGCCCTGCCAGTCTTGCACCGTGCATCCCTGTTTTTCTCTTCGTGGCCTGGCCGGCACCACAGTTTTGACCTGTCAGCACGAATCATCCCGCTCCTTCTCTTGTACCCTCCGTCTGACTTTCACCTCTGCTTAAATGATCTGTCTGAGCTCTGTAAATGTACCTTTTTGTTATGAATTGCTCAAAATAAGAATATAAATTGCCAAAGGAACACAACTTCCAAAATGCTACATTTTTCTGCTGATCCCTAACTGTGCAGAAAACAACTTCCCTGTCAAATGAACTCACTAATCACTTAATTCCTAAATGCCGTAATGTAAATCCTAATTCGTCTGGGTTAAAAATAACTGGAAGTAGCCTTGTGATTAATGAGTCTTCCAGGTACATGTTGTGTACGTATTTGTATTTCCTAATCCTTCAGTTGTGTACCTAAAATAACTTTGGAGGTCCATGCAGTTACTGTAACCTGGGTCAGTAGTCCTACTTGTCTAGTTATTCAAACAAATAAGTTAGCGTTGTCCATCAGGTGGCTGAGCCACTCAGTTTTCTGCCTGCATCGAGTTCCAGCGAGTAGCATTGTGCGGGTCGTTTGGAGCTCGGATTTCACACGGTACAGGGAGGCTGTAATGCAGGCGAGGAGCCAGCCGAGAGCTGCGAGATCCTTTGTCCTCGCTGATTACTTTGAAAGAGAGAGCCGGCTTGGCTTAATTACCGAGCATCTGTGATGCATGTCTGCATTGGCATGTCCCCCAAGCCCTCTCAGCCGCCTGCGTTCTGACCATTTAAATTAAGGTTCCAAGCAGAATCCATCTCTGCGGGGGGGGGTTTCCCTCATGTTCCATCACACGAGGCATAAATAAATGCTGGCAGGGGGGAGGGGGTGGGGTGGTTAATTGCAGCTCAGTTACACCGTGAACGCTGCGTCTAATCAGCAGCCTACTGTCCATTACGGGCACTGAGCTTTTTTTTCTCTCGGAGCTGGGGAGCTCTGGAGTCGATTGAGTTAATTGGATGTCAGGTTTCTTTTGGCAACAGAGGAACCTCTGGGGAAAAAGCTCGTCTCTGAGGCTTTTGGTGCATCCCAGGCCCATGCGGTGAAAGCCAAGGTAGGACGTCATCTGAAATAGGGCAGCCTTCACTCGGGTGTGACAGGCCCCTCCGGAGCTGCAACCTCTGACTAGTGTTTTAGGGAAAATGTCAGCCCGTTGAATATTTGACAATAGGAAGATTGTACTTATTTTACAAATGGCGGGCGCTCAACATGCCTGGGTTTCTGTTGTAAAAGCTGTATGCACATTTTTCATTCTCACCCCTCCTCTGCCCCCCCAGAGAGACACGAGACGTGTATGAAGGCATTTTAACTGTAATAGCTGACCAGTGTCTGCTGTGCTTCAGCCTTCCATGTTTTATGTTCCATGTGATTGCAGGGAACTTGAAACACAGCATTTATATTTATTTATAATTTATATATATTTATAATTTATTTATGTATGTGTAATCTATGTGCCTTTTGGTACTCTGTAAAACCTGGAGCCACGCTGTCTCGTAAAACTGTATACGTGTATATACACGGTGGCTGAGATGACAGTAAAGTTTACTTTGACGGCAGCTCTGTGGTCGGCTGCTCGCTGGATAAGAGCAGGACTCTGGCGTCTGTGAGTGGTCGTGACCCCGGGACTCTGGTCTGCTGCTATGTGCGGGACAAAGGCGCTGTGACGCGCATGGTCACTCTATTACCCAGCATGAATTTGAATCGCTCTGTTTTTCTAAGAGCTTGTTAAAGGACCACTGTGTAGATGGGGAACCGCTCCTGAAAGCTGTGAAAAGGAAAATATGTGGCACGCTCTGATATTCACGCTAAAGACTAGCTATACCTCTTCATTGCATGGGATATATACATTTAGCATTGTATTTTTAAGTTTGGCAGTAGATAAAATGCTTCCCTTCTGTTCCCACCAACAGCATTCCAGTGCTCCCAGTGTGGTATTTACAAAGGGGTCATTTGCAGCCTGGTTTAGGGCGGACATGCTGAGAAGTGCTGAGAAGCATAAAATGCGGCAGATTTACACCATAAACGTGGGCTCAGTGTAAACAAACGGCCTGCAAATAGCTTCATATGTTTCTGTGTATTTTTGCTGCTGGTGGGTAGGAGGTGTCCGGCCAACATGCAGGTGCCTGATTGTCAGCCCACGTGGCATCAGGCCTCCCTCCTGGCTGCTCACAAATGGTGATTTACGGAGCGAGGTGGGCGCAAGCGTCCATTTAGGGCCGGGGGTCTTCGAGAGCGCGACACACCTGCTAAGTGGCCCATAAATGATGTGTGAATAAGGTCGACAGGCGGTCCGTATCCCCCCTCCCTTTAGTAATTGCAGGCTGAAACCTAGACAGAAAGGTTCATTATTGATGAGTGCTTGTTTAGTGCCACAGCTCTGGGTCCTCCTCACTCACGCAGCTCCACCCGTCAGAGTTTCAGCAACGGCCCCACTTAACTCAAAACCCAATGCATCAGCAACGGGGGCCTGGATCTTGCAGGGTGCCCGTCTGTCCTTGTCCTTAAACCAGCACGTTGTTGACCAAGTCACATCTGTCATGGAGATGTAGTCACACTAGCATTACCTTCCAAGCAAATTCATCACTCCTTGTTACCCATTGCGATGCAATTTGCTAAGTGTATGGCGATAATGTTTGCTGTTTTTCAAGCCATAACAAATGTATGCAAAGAGCTTTATTTTAACGATACAAAAGTAATCTGTGGTCTGTCGCACTGTTGCCATGGCGTTAATTACTGCATTAACGTCTGGAGGGCTGCACCTACTGATTGATGTTGAAAGCGGCGCTTATTACTTCAGATGACTGCAGTATCGTGCAGTGTGTTTTCGCTGCTCCTTGGGATTTCATCAAGCAGTGGCACGGTTTATCTTAATATGTCTGCCGTTACTGAATCAAGATACAGTCGAGGATTAACAATGCATATAGGGCACGTGACGGCAAGATAAAGCCAGGGGTGGGTTTAAATGAAGGTCATGTGACCAGAGGTCAGGCCCTCAGGGATAGGATGGTCTTGCCAGAGTGGGAGACTGGAGGCACAGTGTGAAGAAGCAACCACTCTGCAACCTGGAGGAGTCACAGCAGGTGACAGTGACTCTCCTCTGCCTCCCCTTCTACAGATCAGCGCTCTGCAGAAGGCTGGGGACTCCTTCCCTCTGACAGCCACTTCCGGGAGAGTGCTGGGCAAGGTGAGCATGTAACCAGTAATCTGCTGCTCACCAGTTCGGCTGCCGAATGCCATGGGGGAACAGCGGCATGGCAGTTCTCCTCAAGGGTTCAAATGTCGCTCAGCAGGCCCCTGGTCTCTGATGTCTTTCTTCCGCAGGCTCTGCGCAGCTCAGACCACAGCAGCAAGCCTGTGTACGTGTCCGTGGGCCACCGCATCAGCCTCGACACGGCCATGCGACTCACCCTGGCCTGCTGCAGGCACAGAGTGCCGGAGCCTATCAGGCAGGTACGAAATTTCCCCTCACAGTGCCACAGTGTCAATGGCAGACACAGTTAGCTGCCATAGTGTGACAAAGTATTTCATACTTTTTAGAGGTATCTTAGTTTGTTGTATGTCACGCCTTCAAACAACTTAATAGACAGCTGAAGGAATATAGGTCTGCACTCAGCTATCTCTGAGCTGGGCAATTACAGGAATTTTTGAATCATGTTTCCTGTATTAGCCTGGAGAGCAACATCTTACCATATTCCTGCCACTAGGCTATGCTGTTTCACTGCAGAAGCATGGAAGCATCTTGAGCCTCTTGATCTCCTATAGCTCTGGCTCCAGGTCCAGAGGAACTGCATCTGTGACATGAGCAGTATTTTGCTTGCCTCAGTTGTCCTTAGCGTGGGCACGCTGGGGGGTGTGCTGTTGTGCCTTTTCCCATTACATGCTATCACTTTGTTTCACCAGCTGTATGTTTATATATAAAGTGACACAGAAGGCTCATGCCTACAATGACCGGAGTAACCGCACCATCGACTTTCAGGGTAATGACAACGCCTTCTTTTTCAGACAGCCCGCAAGGTCGACCTTTAGCGAGACTTTCAGCTGCTTAAGAAAAACACACTCCATGTCAAACGTGTCATCAGCCTTAATTATCGTTTACTTGGGCAGGGGATTAGGGGTGCGAGCCACAGCCTCCTTGTCATCCAGGACATCCAGAGAAGCTCCAGACTAGCCAATAGATAGCGAGCATCCTGAGTGTCATGAAGGTGGAGGAACGGGAGCATGCAAGATCCCGGGAGTGCCAGAGCAGCGGGTCGAGCACGCTCGCCGTGTATTGGCCAGTCTGCATGTTCAGCGTCAGCTGATACTGAGCTCGTGAGGGAGCTCCTCAGGAAGGCAGCTGAGGAGAGGGTCTCTCCTCGTACAGTTTGTCCTGCCTCATTTCTCCGCACACATTAAAAACAGAAGCGGGCGGGAGAGAGTGAGAGAGAGGAAGGGAGGGAGGGAGGGAGAGACGCCACGTGTTTCTCACACGGGTGGGAAAGATTACATCACTGAAATAGTCTGCAGCCATCCTTTGGCCATGTGAGAATGCAGCACTCCTGTTAAATGTGCTGGTAGTAATTCTTGCTTGTCAAAAGCTCATCACACGTTTTCTGCTTCTGATCAATTGCTGACACCCTTGCTAATAAACCCTGCAGGTTCTGTGACTCCTCAAAACTTATCATTTCTACACCTGGTTAAGCCCCGTTTTCCTGTTGCCAATTAACCCCCGTAGTTCCAGCTGCTGATCAGAGGCTGTCGTTTCTGCTGCTGACCTAATGCTGAAGGTCCTGCCGTTGATGAAAACCCGTGGCAGGGAGCCGAACCCAGAAAAAGCACAGAAATGGCACTGATTTATAACAACATTAGTGTGAGATTCATGGAATGGAAGGTGAATAAGGGGAAGTTCCACCAGCTGTCAAACTCCTGGGGGCTTACGCTTCACTAAGGAGTACATAAACAGCAGGGAGAGTCAGGGCCAGATCTTTAACCTGACGACGACACCAAACGAGAACCTGTACGACTTCCCGTCATCCCCTTAAGGACAGGCAGCTGACACAGTCCTGCTTTTGTGGAGTATGGACGTCATCATGTTGGTCTTCAGAAGTACTTGTTATCCATGTCTGAGCAAGCATTGGCTGCAGATCCAGAATTGGCGTTCAGTAGAGGCAGACAGCTGGCCCTGAAAACCGGGAGGCTGCAGCGACGGCACCCCCTGACTGTCTGTCTGGCTTAGCCTCACCTAGTTGGAGATTGAGGTCAGCAGGACCCATCGTCCGACTGGCGCAGGTCTGGACTCCCACCGCGGGGATCATGGTCCGCTGCTAACTTTTTCTATCATGTCTTGTCTGACACCATTCCTCATATTCTTACACACTTCAGGGGCGTGCTGCGAGCATGTATGTGATGGTAACATGGTTCATTTCACCCATCTGGAGATACACACTTTAAACTTTGGTGAAAACCAGATTTAAAAAAAAAAACTTCTCAGAACTTAGCTCAGTGGTTAGATCATTATGTTATGAGTACTCAAGGTCAGATGTACTGACTGCCAGGAGAAAAATCACCCTTCTGTGCCAGCTTTGAGAGGCATGGACTGCAGTCGTTTGTCCGGTGACGGAGAAGCTAGTAAAGCCTCGCTGCTTACCTCTGATAATAATCAAATTTGTTGGTTAAGAGTATGGCAAAAAAAGAATGCAAATGGAGCTATTGCGGCAGTTTCGCAATCTTTTCAACAGCCAGAGGTGAATGTGAAAAGAACTGGACGTCTGCATATCACAGGGTTATGTGGGGATTGCGGAGGGGTTCGTCTTAGCCGTCTGTACGAAATGTTCTTTTCTGAGAACAAGCCATAATGCCCGAAGTAGACTTTTCGACTTTTCCGTAACATTGCAAGTAAAGGCATTGCAAAGGACTCAAAGTGGGAATTTCATCTCGAGAAAGTGCTTTGGAGTCTCAGCAGTTAAGTATGTGGCAAATGGAGAGGAAGAATTGGCCTGGAAAAACACTGAACCCTTTCTGAGCTGCTTCTTGGAGACAGAGGTAAGCTCTTATCCCAGGTACACACAACCCCTTATGTCAGTCATCCCTAATTTTCACCTCTGTTCTTCATCAAGTTCTGTGGCCTCCAAGCCAGTGTCATTAACGTAGGGCTGCCACCTACCAGCCGAGCTGAAATTACGATCAGCGGTTTTAGCTTCTGAGAGAGGCGGATGCTACTGTACCCTTGAGAGATGGTTAACCTACATTGCTTCAGGATCAGTATCCAGCCATATAAATAGGCCATGTGTAAAACTGTAAGCGAGGCACGTTCCAGTGCTTTGGATGTACCTTATGCATCTCATGACTTAATCATTACATGTGGATTTCTGTAAGAACAGTGGTGAAATTTTGGGTCCTCACCTGAGCTGCTTTCCTTTGAGATACCTCCTGGAATTTGAGACATCAAACAAGGTACTGCTGCTGGCTCAACAGCCTGGATTGGAAGGAAGGCATGTAACTAAAGCTTAACAGATTGTATATGTCAACATTTGGGAGACCGCCCTGCTTTTAAATTTGGCCATGAGTAATTTGCTATTAGCTAGGCTCATGACGGGTAAGCTGCAAACTGTTATTGAAACAAATTAGTGGTACATTTTATAATCATCCCTTAATGGTGCATTTCTGATAGCAGGCTATCACTAACCCTGCTGCTAATATGCAGTGCAGGCCTTTAGCGTTCAGCAACAGGAATTCAAGCTTTTCAGTTTATTTTGTTAACTCACATCCAGCCTAATCCATTAATGTCTTCTGCGTTATCAACCCCTCTCTCAAACAGGGAGGTGGATATTTTTGAGAAACCGTTTCGGAATTGAGACACATTTTTGCCGGCAGTCGTATTTGCCAGCTGCTTCATGTTCACTCTCTGGCTGTTTGTGTGGTGATTGCATTCACAAACTCCTGGAGGAGAAGATCAGTGTTTCGACGGCTGGCTGAGCAGCATTCATCGCGTAGCCAGTAGGAAGTGTCACGAACAGACACACTGACATGCGGCACTCCGTGGAAATGCTGCAGCATCAGAAACATCTGCCCCACTTAGTTTCCCCTCTGGTTGTACTTGACTATCGAGTCCTCTAGAGCATCTCTTCATCTGTGTTGAGGTTCAGCTGTGTCAGATTACCTCAACTGAGTTAACTAACAATCTTCATGTTGACTTTCTATTTGCAGGTGACCACGTCTCATCTTAGACTTTGATTTGAGGCCCTTTTCCATCCTCCTGCATGTGTAGATAACGTGTGCTGTTCAATGACACGCAAGGCCAGAAGATCACCAGGCTTGGGGATTTTGCCGCAGTCGATCTGAAGCGACGGCGTGTGAAAACAAGATATTTGTGGTGTTGCAATGTGTGTCTGCATTTAAGCGAGTCCTCCTGCAAGAGGGGTGGGCTCTTTGTGAACATCTCCTCACCCGTCATCGTAGGGGGTTGTACAGAGACAGTCGCTGAAAACTTCAAAGGCTCTTAAATTCTCCAGACTCCGACCGAATAATGTCCACAGACGGTATTAATCATAATAATAATTAAAAAGTTAATTTCCAGTCGTCTGCCCAAGAACAATGAGCATTTCATGGGGAAGGCGGAAATCCTCGTGACGTGGGCAGAATGTGATTTTGGCTTCGAGTTATTTCAAAGGGCCGACAGAGAGGCCTCTCCGTGCAGTTAATCTGCATTGGAAATGGGATTCTCCCGGTTCTTTTCATTCAGGTGGCCTATCACTCCAGTCCTTTCACAGAATGACTTTGCCGAAAGGCAATTCATGCCAGGCAGCTGCCCTGGTCCAAATTGCTTGAGCTAAAGACCAACTGCTCATCCAGTTGTCATTCTTGTCATCTCAAAGAAGGAGTGCATGCCAAGCAGCATGATGAAAACAAAATGCTGTGTGTTCCACAGGATCCATGTTCCTGCTTAGAGCCGGTAATTAGGTGTGACAGATTTCAGTTATTGCTCTAATGTAACGAGGCAGCTTAGTTTAAGGACATGGTATTGTACATGTTGTAATTTGACCGCCATTCACTGGTCATTTTCTGGTTAACAGTTGGCTACCACAATCACGTCAGGTACACGGGTGATCTTATCTGAAGAGGCCACACATCCATAAGCAAGCATCAGATCTCATTTAACACCACAGTGCTTGTGCGATGTGGTTGTTATAGGATGTCGTTAACCACACCGTTGTCGTGATGTGCTTGTATCTTTCACTAGGTTAATTTCCCAGCCGCTCGTGACCTGAGTACTTGTTTGGGCAAAACCAAAGAAGTCAATCATTCATTTAGCTGCAGTATCCAAGCATTTAATCAGGAAGACCTATTGGTTTGATTCATGCCATGGAAACAGTTTTACCACCTGTCTACAGAGCAGAAGAAACAAAGGAAGAGAAAAAGGTAGAGAAAGGAGCCAATGAATGTGTGAAGGGGCTCCCATGGGAGAACATTGCATCTTGTTGTAAGACTGAGGAACTGGTCCAGGACTCCCATAATCCTCCCTGGCAGGCTGACAGAAAACACCAGACTTGAAGCCAAGAGATTCAGTTCCCACCTGCTTCTGCACCTGGCCCCCGATTGGGGTGGGGTCACATGCAGCATGGTGCAGGATTGCAGCCCACCAGGCCTGCACATTCCCCCCCCATCTCTCTCAGTTCTCATTTGCTTCAGCTGGTTCCTCCTACTCAGAGAAGTCAGCGCTTGGCTCCTGTGACGTGGGAGGAGCCTGGAGAAAGAAGTGCTGAGCTTGATGGCAAACAAGGAGCTGGCACGATCAAAAGGCCCTCCCGCTTCACTTCTGATGTTTTCTTCAACTTTCATACGCAGTTATTCCACAGACAGTGGAGGATGTTTTTTTTTTTGGTTAAACTTCTCAGCAGAATATAATTATGATGCCGTGACAAGGAAACTCATCTGTGGCTTAGGCGGTAAAACAAATTAGGAAACAAATTAGTCCCAATGCAGGCAAACCTGACCAACGCCCAGGGGAAAAGCCGGTTCCTAGAATTAGAGGAGACTTCTGGCCAGTATGTAGCTACACTCTGAGGCCCAAAGCCTCTGACTTTTAGAGCGTGTTTGAAGGCTCCTGTGCCATTGCCTTTAAAAATTAGAGAATATGCGGAGTGGACACATTCTTTAAATGAATTCTTGCAGTTGTTATTGGTCATTTGGCTTCCATGGTTATAGATGGACAATGCTGTGTGCTAAATTTTATTTTTTCTCTTTCCCGTTAGTTTTGGCATCTGATTGTGGCTGGAGCAACTTCTCTGAGGAGCCTGTTTGCCAACCAGGCCTGTCTTGCGTGCCAGGACTAACATGTAGCGTGTGTTCTGATTCACAGGCTGACATGCGCTCCAGGGAATACCTGCGCATGCACTTCCAGTCTCCGGGCACCTGAAGGCAGAAATATCAGGTCAGTGGGGGTGTTTGGGCTGTGTGTGTGTGTGTGTGTGTGTGTGTGTGTGTGGGGGGGGGGGGAGTAAAGGTAGGGAGGAAATACAAGGAAGGAAAGTACATAAATGGGGGATTTGAGTGTGGTTTCTCCTAATGATGAATAGCACAGTGGAGATTTCTGGTGAGGCAGGGTCAGAGCCATGACGTGTGTAAACTACTGCCAACCAATCCCTGTCTACTGTGATAATGACTGACATCACACTGTTTCACTTTGGCCATGTTGAGGCTGATGTTTCTCTTTAAGCAGTAATGTACATCTAACCCTAAGGTTGTGGGGTATGAGACAGGACTTTTGATGTGTCTCTCATCCTAACAAAATAAAATGGAGGCATTCTCACCCTTAACAGCTCCGTTCTCCCCATGAAAGGGTAGTAGTAGTTATGAACAGTCCAGAATCCTTCTCACTATGGGCACCAACTTACGACCAAATATTTTGAAATTACTATAAACGATGCTTTTGCCGGCCTTGTCCTTTCATTCCTCCCCAAGTGCTCTGCCACAAAAAATGATTTCTTTTTGTCCCTCTCATGCCTTCAGATTTATTGTGCTTCTTGCAAAAGAAAAGAGAATGCTTCGGAGAGTAGGCCGTTTTGTCCTCATCTGAGGAAATTCGCAAGCCGTTCCCTCTCGATATGGCTTTCTGGGCCCTCCAGTGTGGTGCCGTCACGTCGTGGATGAGAAGCCGCGGCCCGGTCCGCGCACCTCTCTAGTGAAGCTCGGTTGTGTCTGAAGTCCTGACCACATGCTGTTGTTGTATTGAGCCTACCTGTTGCTCTGGATCGCCTAGGGTCTGCGTCCTTCTCTGTGACATTTGCCAGGACGCTCAGCCAGAAAAAGTTGACGTCAGCACTGCGCCTCATCTGTGTCTTTTACAGGATTAGAGATACGAAAAAGGTTAAAAATGTTGGCGTTGTTGGCAGGTTTTATGCCGCAGTTCTTACTGAAAGATCCTGAAATTACTGCAACATCAAATCAGTCTCTGGGAACTGACAAAAAAACACAGGCCTTCTGCTGGGAGTTGCATTATGAGTAGTGGGGTGGAGATAGGACTGATGAAGGGTTTGAACCTTGAGGTCGTGAAAGCCTTTGAGGAGATGTTCTATGTAGGCCGTGCCAGGAGAAATGGGATCCTGTCCTAGTAAGGGTTGCAAAGCAAAATGGAGAGTGTTGATGGAAGACAAAGAGGCAGGAGGAAGTGGTGGAAAGGGGGGCCAGGATGGATGGGTAGATGGATGGCAAGTAAGGAAGAGCTGGAGAAAGAATTAATGTGACTGACATGGTGAATTTTTTTTTGAGAGGGGAAGAGGAGGCCAGGTAACCCTATCCCGACAGCAGTAACTGTTAGGTCTCACATATATCCTCCCTTATTACTTCAGAGACACCAGTCCACCATTAATAGACTTGCTCACCACACTTGCTTGACTCCGTGATGGACATGTCTTGGAGACCGGGAACACGGCAGCAGGTGGAGAAGCCCGCTTCGGTCTGCAACCAGCACCTCATTCCTTTCCAAGACCCTCGGTGACCCGCAAAGGGTGGGCGGCTTACATGGGACCATTAGCTCCATAATGAGAGTGGAGACAGGAGGCAAAGCTGTTTCTAATTAAGACCAGTCCCATGGACATATTTTACTGTCCTTTCCCAAACAAGCAAATGTCATGAAAATGTCAGGAGATGTGTTTAGCAGGGCCTCTCACCGGCGTCCGCTGATTGGTTCAGCGGGGAGTTTGCGGGTCGGTATCAGCATGGGCTTAAAGGAGAAGGCTTTCTAGTTTATGCTGATGTTTATCTCCCCCTCCCCTCCCCCCATCCTCTGCATGGCCCAGTCACCTGCACGTTTTGGCATTTAAGCTGCCTGTCACTCTGATCCACTGGTTCTTTCCAGCTCCCAGCTGAGATGCCGCCCCTCCCCCCCCCCCCCCCCCCCCCCCCCCCCCTCCCCCCCCCCCCCACCCTCCCCCCCCCCCCCCCCCCCCCCCTCACCCTACCCCTACCCCTCCCCCTACCCCTAACCCTAACCCTAACCCTAACCCTAACCCTAACCCTAACCCTAACCCTAACCCTAACCCTAACCCT